>PVKS010015317.1:0-46223 GCA_004027875.1 Aplodontia rufa | reverse complement strand
TTTTACACTACTTTGGGTTTTTTAATTTGTCTATTTTAAGACAAAGTGTACATTTGTTTTTAAGTATCTAAAGGTAAAGAAAAATCTCCAGTTCTTTTTTCTCAGAATATTTTTAAAATATTAGCTTGAACTCTTCTTATACCTGACAATATATAGTATGTTTGTTCACTTAATATAATATAAATAATTCCATGACATCAAATTTAATGTCTGATGTAAACTATTTATAGGTATCATCTTACTCCAATTTGAGACTCGTAGTTTTGCTATTAGGTTTATTCTGAAGATCTTCCCTGGACATATCTATTCACATACAAAATTGTTTACTTATAGAAAATTTCTAGAAACAAAATTGTATTCACTTGACATTTATTTTTATAGATGTTTCTATAGAAGCACTACTAATTTGAACACAGACCTGTGGTAGGTGCCACCTTTTCTGAATAATCTTTCTTCATTAGGTTTTTGACAAATTTATTATACAAATGTTTCTAACTGTACACGTTTCACTTCTTTGAATACAAATGATTTTAAAACTTGTAAAGCCCTGTTGATTATCAGAATGAAATCATTTATGATTCTATCATTGCCTTCTTGTATTTTTATTTTCCACTACAGTTATAATACATTTCTCTTTAGGTGTTAATGCATTTCTTTATTAAATATTATACATATATTTTGTACTTTTAAAATGTTTTTTTTTAACTTTAATTGATAAGGCTACATTTAGTGGTTCTCTATGTTTTTTTTCATGGCTTGAAAGCTCATTCCCTTTAAATTTTAAATGAATATTCCATTACCTGGATATACCATAGTTTATTCATTCACCTACTTAAGTACATCTTGATTGCCTGTAAGTTTTCACAACTATATATAAGTTGTTTTAAGCATCCATTTGACATTTTTTTTGTGACCACATTTTCCAATTAAATTGGGTTAATAGTGATGCTTTTGAACTTATGGTGGAATTATATCCTGATAAACTCATCATAAGTAGAAAGAATTATGTCAAAAAAGCATGTAACACACCTGTCTTACAATATGTCATAGCTCACCAACACAGTGCACTGTAAGGCCTGATTGTACCATTATAGCATGACTGACTAAAAGCTATGGCTCCTTCTACTGCCCAGCTTCATGAAGGGGTATCACACAGCATGTGATGCTTGCACAGTAAAAAATTAAATGCAAAATTAAAATTCGGGTTCTATTGAATCTATTCAAACACGATATATTTTTGCACTATGATAAAGTTGAAAAGTTGTGAGTCAGACCATTTCAATTGGGAACCATCCATGAGGAAGGTAACTGCTGGATTATCAGGTAAGAATATTTTTAATAATACAAGAAACCACCAAACTGTCCTCCAGAGTGGCTGCATCATTTTAAATTCTCACCAGAAATAAATGAGAATTCCTTTAGCTCCTTGTCAGGATTTGGTACTGCCAGTGTTCTGGGTTTGGACTGTTCTAAAAAGTGCTTAGATATATCTCACTTTAATTTGAAATTCACTAATGAAATATGATTGAACATATTATGTACCAGGTAAAATGCTTATAGTTACCCATAGCTGGACTTGAAAGTTAGCATATACTTTTTGTACAGGAAGGCACTCCTAAGTGGCTTTTCTGATTCCTAAAAGAAATGCTCAGTGCTTAAATCACTTCTCTCCAACATGTCCTTACTGTCACCATTCTGTACATACAAACTCTGTTAGCCTTGTTCTACTCACAAGCCTGAATTGGCTGCTTTCTTTGTGGTGATGTGTCTTGTATTTTACAGTGAGGCTGTCAACAAAGACAGTGAGAAGTAATTATCAATTATTTTTGGTTGCTACCTTCTTGATGGTGAATGTCCCATTTTACATGTTCTAAATGCTTCAGCATCTCTGAACTGTCTCCTTATCTCAGTGGGAACTGCACATATTTGGGTTCTAACTCATTCTCCCTCTTCAGGTGTCTGAAAATTATTCCAAGGCAGAAAGCCAGAATGCAGATGGGGTTCACTTTGTATGTTTTTCTTGTCTCAAGGTTTGCAGTCTTATGCCATCTACCATTCAATACCTGGAAGAAGTAGCTGCATGCATTTTGTCTAATTTTGTAGTTCTGCAAAAGGAGCAGAAGCCTGCTACCAGTAATTTGTCACTTAAGTCTTTCCATGCTATAATTATATTTTTGTGTTAAATTTGCCTTATATTTTGTTAAAATTATATGATATGAAAATCAAAGGAAAGAGTAGCTCTGCATTAGAAATAGGTATGGAAATACTGTTATAAGTTCCCTAGAAAATACCATAGACTTAATTACTTATGGATATTTAAAATGAGTAATCCAAGAATAAATTTGTAATACAAGATTGAAAGTATGAGCACTAAATCCTAAAACATCAAAATAAAATTTTATTTGAAGATAGGATGTAATTTTACTTTTGGAGGTAATAAGTAGGTTCAATATTTTTTGAGATATATGTGCAAGTTAAATTCTTTAATTTATTTAATCCTGATCAGTCCATAATTGTTACCCTAATAGACAAAACTCTGAATCTGTTTTTGTTAGTGGAGCTTGTAACTAATTTGAAAAAATATTAATCAAAAAGAAGACTATTATTATGTACTAAATGCTTGTATCTTCTTCCCAAAATTCATATGTTAAAATACTAATCCCCCAAATGATATTAGCATGTGGAGACTTCAGGAGGTCATAGGTGAGGAGATGAAGTCATAATAAATGGGATTAATGCCATTTAAGGATGGCAATGCTTGCTTCTTTCTGCTCTGTTCCATGTGAACATACAATGAGATGATGGCCATGTCCAATAAGGTAGAAGGCCAGTTCTGCTGGCACCTTGATCTTTGACTTCCCAGACTCCACAATGAAAAATAATGTTTAATGTTCAAGCTGTCTAGCCTAGAATAATTTGTTACAGCAGATAAATCTGTCTAACATAAGTAGTGTCTACAATAACTTGCATTTATTGAAATCTGATACAATTAAGTTATTAAAAACATTATGCCATTTAAGATACTCACAATTTCAATTCTCAGAAGAAAATAACAGATTAAAAAGTAAATATGAACATAAGTATTGTCAAAGATGTGGACTATTACTTTTATCTGCTGTTTTCAGAGATGCAAAATGGTAGTCTATTTAGGAAACAGGTGGGCAGTCTCTTTAAAAGTTAAAGCATATAGCTACCATATGTCTCAGTCACTGATACACTAATTATTTACATTGGAAAAAATAAAACACAAAGACTTATACAAATGCTTGTAACAGGTTTGTTTACAATAGCAACAAACTAGAATAACACAATGGTCCATTGATACTTTTTTAGATTAACAGATGGTGGTATATCAAAATATGGAGTATTTCTCAGCAATAAAAAGGAACAAGTTATTAGTAAATGCAGTTACAGGAATTAATCTTAAAGCAACTGTACTTAATGAAAGGAATTAGTAAAAATGGAGTACATATTGCATTGTCTCATTTACATAAATGTCCTGAAATTCTAAATTAATCTGTACTGAGAGAAAGCAGACCAGCAGTTAGCTGGTGTGTTAGAGTTCTCTAAAATAATAGAACCAATAGAATGGATATATACTTATTAAAGGGGATTTGTTAGATTGTCTTACATGATCAGAGACTTAAGAGTCCCACAGTAGGTATCTGTAGACTGGAAAGCTGGGGAAACCTGTAGCTACTCCATTCAAGATGCTGTAATTCTCAGGACAAGAAGGACCAATGATGCAGGCCCCAGTCTGAGGATGAAGAACTTAACTTTCCCTGGAGAGTCACTGGTGTGAGTCAGGGATCAAGGACTAAAGAAGGTAGCATCTGATATTCCAGGCAATGACACCTGCTCAAGAAGAATGGCTCTTGTGACTGTGGACACAACTTCATCTTCTGCTTTTTATTCCTCATAGGCCCCAGCCTATTGGATGGTGCCCTCCACATTCAAAGCAGGTCTTTCCTACTTAGTTCACTGACTCACACAGCAGTTGTCTCTGGAAACCTTCACAACCCCTGTGAGTCCGTTTACCCATTTTCTAGGCATCTGTCAATCCAGTGAAGATGAAAATGGCAATGAATCATCACACCTGCAAGAAGGGTAGAGAAGAACAGATAAAAAGGGGGCATGAGAAAATGCATGGCCTATGGGACAGTTCATGATCCAGATCATGGTGATTTCATTCCTGACTGTGTATATATGCCAAAACTCATCAAATTATACAATTAAATATTTGGAATTTTTGTTTGTCATATATTGTTAGTAAAGCTGTAAAACATATGACATATAAATATTAAATAGCCTGAAGAGGGCAACATATTATTTCATGATCATATTATTATCTTTGTGAAATGGGATTTAATCACTTTAAGTAAACGTAATGAATTTATGTAACTATTTATGTTTGTATGATAATGATAGAGCATTGCCCCAATTAAAGTTTTGTACTTCTCAGCTGTACCTATCATTACATCTCATGCCTGCTCCTAGGCCCCCTATTTTCTGCCTTTAGTCATTAATTGTTCTTGCTTTACAAATACATATATTTGGAATCATAAAGTACATAATCTTCTGTGTTTGACTTTTCACTTCGAAAATCATTATGAAATTCACTCATGTTATGGGATGTATTAATATTATATTTAATTTTATTGTTGAATATCACAACAATTTCTTTATCTATGTACCTGTTATGTACATATGGACTGCTTCCATGTTTCGGCTAATATGGGTGGGTGTCTTTGTGGGGTTATATGATTTCATTTACTTTTGGTTAGATACCTTGAAGTGGAATTGCTGGATTACACAGTAAATCTTTGCCTTTCTTAGGTATTGCCAGGCTGTTTACCAAAACATCTTTACAATTTTGCATTGATGTCAGTAATGCACAAAAATTCCAGTTCACAGGCTCAACTATAGCTCACATGTCAGTCTTTAATATTGGCTGCTCTAGCGAGTTTGTGCTGGTAATGCATTATTTGAATTTGTACTTCTTTCATGAGTACTGATGTTGAACATATTTCCTGTGAGCATTGGATATATATATAGCTTTAAATTTGGATATTTATGTTCATCAATTGGACATTCTTGTTAGAATGTGTATCTTTTCATTGTTGAGTTGAGAGACTTCCCCATGTATTATACATATAAGCCCGTGGTCAGATGCTTGTTTTAAAAAAATTTCTCCAAGTGCATGAATTTTGTATGTCATCCAATGTATAAAATATTTCAACTTATTTTCCGTTTTATCAATTTATTGTAACTTTTGTTCATTTTATCTTTGAAAAAAATATTTTCCTAATATAACATCACAATTTTTTCTCATGTATTCTTCAAAATGTGCTCATTTTAATAGTCTATTGGTTTTAGCTAGATTGCTGATGCAGTCATATCTGACCAATTTAATCAGAATACGAGTGTAACAGTGCCCACTCTACAATTTTTCTATATAAATAATGTGAAACCTGGGCCAAGTGAACCATGTACAGGGCATGCAAGTTTTGCTAATATTAGTAATAACTACTTGCATGTTTATGGGTTTTACAAAGGCCAACAACTCCTGAAGTACTTCTAGTTTGTTTAATGCTAATCCAATTAACCTGCATTATATAAAAATAAGAAAGTAAGAAAAAAAACTAGCATATTTTGTGTCTGTGATTCTTTTTCTTTTTTTATTTCATTAAGCAGAAAAATCTTTTGAGGAGTCTATTTCATTTGTTTTTATAGAGTTTATAATTTAAATTATGCTGTTGAAATCCAATAGATTTTAGGTAGTTATCAATTTTTAGAGAGAAGTTTAGGAGCTTCACTATAAAACCAGTGTAGTCAAAATAATGAAGGGATGAATAAAATTGATAAATGACAGATGATGCAAGAAGAGTAGAGAAGTTTTGGACATTTGTATGTTTTGGAATGTGAAATAAGAAGTGGAGCAGGAAAGAGGAAAATAAAATGAAAGCTTACGGAAATTGGAGAGAAGCTGAGCATGCACACCCCTTGGAAAGATAAGCAAAGAGAATAATACCATAAAAAAGAGAGAGGGACAGAGACATAGGCCACTAAGTAGGAAAAGATAAAAAAGTTGGGTATGAAATTATGAAATTTCAGTGATCACCAAAGAATAATGAGTAAGGAAGGAAAATTTTCAATGATGAAATGGATGTTGAATCCATACTGTTAACTATTGTGGAATATTTTTAAAGTAATTAAAATATGTAAATATTGAATGCTGTTATTGCATCCCAGATGATAAAATTTCTATAATTAGCATTTTGTTTCTGAAAATATCAAACAGTTATAAAACGTAAAAAGGTAATAATTTTAGTACTCAGTAGTGACAAAGATTGAGCTGATTGGTGAATTATAAGCAATAAAGAATGATTGTGTTTGTGTGGTTGACTTTGACAGGAGAAGACCTTTTTCAAGTTTTTTTTAACCCTTATTTGCTCTCAATATAACTTAGCACCTGCTTGCATTGAAGCTGATCACTCTGTCGTATTCATGGTTATGCTAGCTTCAAATCCTTTCCAGAAATAAGCTTTAAGCTAGGCTTTTTCTGCTGACATTCTCATACATTGCCATCCTACAGCAGATGGCTGAGGATTCTAATCAAGAAATTTTGTACAAATCAACAAAAATTGTTGGCCAGAATGTATAGCTTTTGAGAAAAAAAAATCCAGAACCATATGTTCCAGTATCCCGCATGCTTCTCCGATAGGAAGCTTGCATATCATTTAATCATCCTGTTCTATATTACAGTGCAGTCCTTCACTGTGTCAGCAGCTTTGTGCTTAATGTTGCTTAAGTTGACCTTCCCTTGCATTAAAGAGCTGCATAGATTTTTAAATACAACATTTTATCTCTTCCTCCCAATTATGGCTCAATATGCCCTTAAGGAAAAGACATATGCACATTTTTCTGAGTTTTATTCCATTTATGGATTTAAGAAAAATGAATCTCAAGATGCAACACTAGTAAAGCACAAAAAATATTGTAGTGTTTTCAAAAGCAAATGCATGATGCAGGTCAAACTCTAAAGTGAACAGAACTTTAGACAATACAGGTTTTCTTATAATCAAGATTGTGTCCTGAACATGAATATAATAAGTAGGAGACAAATAGTAGCTTTAAATAAATCTGACATTCTGAGAAATTGATTTAAAGGGAGCTAAAACATACCTATGATTATAGGTTAATTTGCATGTGAAGTTATGTATCAGCCATATTGCAATGAGACAGGGTTATTATACAGCAAATTATATGTGATATTTTATGTCTGCTTAAATAGCACCAACGCTTTTTTCAAAAAATGACCTTATGTAGAAGTCAATTTCAAAGCATTTATGCATAAAGATTTGCATTTTAACCTGTTTTCCTCCTACATATTATAAGAAACACTAATTAACTTCATAGGGTCAAAGGTCCATGTAAATTTCAATCTATGTATATTCTAAATCTATAATTCCAATGCATTCCTAGAAATAGCATTATAACTCAATTTCTGTACAGTAGATGATGCTTTCCCATAAAGGCAATTATAAAATTGCAGGTGTTTGCATTCCTTACAAATGTCTCTATATAAAATCATAAATGGAATCAATAGCAAAGACGTAGTAACAAAAGCTTTTGCAAGTATCTGAAATAGTGAAATTTCGCATAAGTTCCATGAAATGCTCATGCATACAGTACAAACTTAATACAGGGTCTTCAGTGCACTTTATATGTGCGAAGTAGAAAAATTACAATGCACTTTTATCACATTTTGATTGATTAGGGAATTGTTTTAGTCAGCTTTTTCAAGCCACTGCAACCAAAACACTTAACAAAGACAATTTTAGAGAAGTAAAGGTCTATTAGGGGGCTCACAGTTTTGGAGGCCTCAGTTCATAAAGGGGACATGGCACTGGGAAGCAGAGAAAGAGACTCCCTTCACCACAGAGAAAAGCATGCGGCAATGACCCATTTCCTCCACTCACGCCTTACTTGCCTACAGCTACACCCGTTTTAATCCCTGTCAGGGCATTAATGTACTGAGTAGGTTAAGACTACCGTAAACCAATCATTTTACCTCTAAATTCCTCTAATTGTTTCACACATGAACTTTATAGGGTCACCTCATATCCAAGCTATAATAGGAGTGCAGGTTATGATAAATATTAATGCTTTTGCTTTCTCTAAATATAAGTAAGGCTTTTGTTTTCCCACATGATGCTTTCTGAAATTATTTGTTTGTTTGCCTAGATACTGGTATATGTTCAGGAATGAAATGCCTGGATTTTGAGTGCTACGACTTAATCAGTCTCTCTCAGTTGTGCCTGGGTGGTAATGGCTGGCAGGTGGGTCATGGTTGGGGAAGATGGGCCCACTGGGTGCTTGACCTGGAAAGGTTTATCTTCCGTTGACCCATCTCCCCTGGCCCCAGCTTCCTGGCTGCCATGAATGGAGCATTTTCCCTCCAACCTACACTTCACCTTGATGGGCTCATTCACCTTGGGTCCAGAGCAATGGGCTGCGGAGCATGGACTAAACCTCTGGAGCAAAGAGCCAATATAAACCTTCCCTCCTCTAAGTTATTGCAGGACGGTTAGATCACAACAATGAAATCCTAGCTAATACACTGGCCAACTTTCAAGTAAGTTCATATATTAAGAATGAGACGACAATAGAATACCATACAAGAAAATATCTTTCTATTCTTGACACTGAGAAAGATGTTTATCTGCCCACCAACTTCAATTAAAAAACTTAATACACAAATATCAAAAATGCTCACATGAAGGAATAATAAAATTATAGAAAGAAATGTGGAATTATCTGACAAACTTTAAGAGGCAGTGCTCTCTAACCCAGTTATTCAACTTCTTAGTTTATATCCTAGGGAAATGCTCACAAATATGTACTGAAATATAACTTCAAGTGAATTCATGCCATTTTTTCAATAATAAATGCAGACTTCCCAAAAGTTCAGCAATGATGCAATAGATGCAAGAGTACAATGACATAATATCTATTTGTGAAAAATAATGAAGGGATAGGTGCATGCGATAGAAAATGAATGATGAGTATGAACAAAACAGACCAATAAAATTCAAGGTTCTAATTTGCTTTAACGAGGACCTAAATAAGCAAGGCAGGAGACTGAACTAGTTTCCCAGATATTAGTGACCTTAGGAATTTTAGTGTAGCTATTTTCAAGGAACTCAAGTTTGTGGTCAGAGATACACCAGAATTAGAAAGATTTTCAGTTAATGAGAAATCTCAAAATCTCTTCAAAATAGTACCTGCTGCTACAGTTTCAAGATAGATGTCACTGTTCATGAAGTTGTCAAGCAATTATGCATCTAAATTTTCTTGGAATAATTTTCCTATAGATTTTAAATTATCCAAGGAATTTAATGACAACCACCACTGTTTTTACAAACTTTATAATTAAATTTCCTATTATATCTTAACTCTCTTAGACCTTACTCCTGCAGCACAAAGTCACTGAGTACTACAACCAGGTTACAGGAAAAGCATGTAATATTCTCTTGGTTGGCAGGTCTTCTCTTCACTTTATTGCAGGGATAACCCAGAAATTATATTTACATGGTCCTCCTTCATTCTCAGTTTCCAGACTAATTTGCTGCTGAGATTTATTTACTGTATACTTGCAAAGTGGGAGAGGAGGAACACTTCTTTTGAGGGATCACAGTGGCTTCAAAGACCTTGCAAACACTCTTCTTAAAAATAAGTTGTTTCTATTGTAAATTATCAAATTATAATCAATATTTATCAAGTGCAAATTGTGTATTGATTTAATAATACAATGTGGGATGATAAAATCAAACTGATTAATCTGCATCACCTAAAATGATACTTTATACAGAGAAAACATTTGAAATTCACACTCAGGTATCGTGCAACATACATAATGCTATTAATTATATTCACCATATTGTGCAATGGATCATAATAAAATCACAAGCAACTTGGTCCTCATGTTCAATTGATGCTTTGTACCCATTAACTGACCTATTCCATTCTCTTATTCCCCACCCTCTGCTGACTGCCATTCTGCTCTCTGCTTCTCTACATTCAGTTGTCAGATACCACATGGACTTGACAACATGTGATATTTTTCTTTCTGTACCCATTTCATTTAGCATGATTTTTGTTTCCCTTAGAATCATGATGTATAATTCTAAACGTGTTTTAAATATCAGAATTTCTTTTCTAATGCTGAATAGCATTTCACCGTGCATAGAAAACACATTTATTTCCACTATTGTGAATAGTGGTGCAGTGAACATGGGTTTGTGAACATCTTTTTGAAATATGCATTTCTTATCTTAAGGGCTAGCACTCTTAAATGGAATTGCTGAGCCATAAAATTCTATTTGTAATTTTTGAGGACTCTTCATGTTAGTCTCATAATGGCTGTTATAGTTTAATTCGCACCAAAAATGTATGAAGGTTTTTTTTTACCTCCATATCTACATCAGCAGTTTTTATCTTTCTTATTTTTGATAATAGTCATTCTGGTGTGCAGTGATATATATCATTGTGTCTTTGATTTTCATATACTTGATTATTTTTGATAGATACTCGATGTTTTTGATATATCTGTTGACCATTTGCATATCTTCTTTTGAGAAATGTCTATTCAGGTTACTTGGCCTTCTTAGAAATTAGATTTGTTTGTGTTCCTCATATGTTTTGAATATTAACCCCTAATCAGATTTATGGCCTGCAAATATTTTCTCCCTATTTGACATTTTTTCTCTTCCTTGTTTTGTTTCTTTTATTGTGTAAAAACTTTTTAGTTTGATGTAATCTCATCTGTCTATTTTTACATTTGTTTCCTATTATTTTGAGATCAAATAAAAAACAAAACAAATAAGAAAAAGAAAAAAATCATTGTGTCATATTTTGGCAGCTTTTCTCCTATGATTTCTTATACTAGTTTTATAGGATTAGGTCTTTCATTTAAATTTAATTAATTTTTACTCCTTTTTAACTTTTCATATTTTTATTGGATCTTGTTAGTTTTACATGACAGCAGAATCCATTGTGACATGACTATGAAAACATGCATTACAATTTGTTCTAATTCCATTTCCAGAGGCTCCCCTTTGCCTCTCCTCCTCCTACCCCCTGTTCCATTCCCTCTCTCTATTGATCTTTTTTGTCATTTATACATAGTTGTTTTTTTCTGTTTTGTTTTTTGTTCTGGTTCCTTGTGGATGTGCATGATGGTGAGCTTCACAGTGGTATATTCATATATTCCTTTTGAGTCAATTATATCTGGCGTTGAGAGATAGGCATCTATTTTCATTCTTCCACATGTGGATATCCAGATTTCCTATAATCACTTAGGAAAGAGCCTGTACCTTTTCATTATGTATTATTGGCACTTTGTCAAAATTTAATTGGCTATCTGTACCTGGATTCTCTACTTTTTTCCATTGGTCACTGAGTCTATTTTTATGCCAATACCATGCTGTTTTAGTTACAAATGTTTAGAAGAATAATTCGAAAAGTTTGAAATTAGTGTGATGCCTCAGCTTTGTTTTTTTGTTCATCATTTCCTTGATCTTTATTTGTGTGTGGGGGGGAGGGGTTCCATATGAATTGGAAGATTATTTTTTATGTCAATATAATTTGCATTAGAATTTTGATAGTGATTGCACTGAATCTGTAGGGTGCGTTGGGAAGTACAAAGATTTTAACCATATTAATTCTTTAAATCATAAATGTGATAACCTTATATTTATTTGTATCAGTTTCAATCCTTTATTAATGTTTTGTAGCCTTTAGTGAGCATTTTTTCACTCCCTTTGCTAAATTTACTTTTAAATACTCTGTTTTATAGTTATGGTAAATAAAACTGTTGTCTGAATATTTTCTTTGGGTAGGTTAGTGCTAATTTATAGAAAACTAACTTTCACATATTAATTTTGTGACCTACTTTACTGTATTTTAGTTTTGAATTTTTTTGAAATTTTTGATATATCATTTGGGTTTTTATGTATTAGATAGTTCAATCTACAAACAGCAAAAATTCTATTTTTCCTTTTCTTATCTGAATTTGGATGTCTTTATTTCTTTTTTAATTCTTTATTTCTTTTTGTTTAATTTCTCTATCAAGGACTTCCAGTGCCATGCTGACCATAAGTGGTGAAAGAAGTGAGAATCCAAATATCTTTATTTGTTCTGTATCTTAGAAGCATTTATTTTTCAACATTAAGTACAATGCTAGCTATGTGTTATCATATATGGCCTTTATCATGTTGAACTTTTCTATAGTCTTTTTACTGAGAGTTTTTAACCATGAAAGGATGCTGAATATTATCAATTGTTTTATCTACATATAATGAGATGATATATCCTTATTAATATGATATATCATATTTATTAATTTGTGAATATGGAAACATCTCTGCATCTCAAATTTTTCTGCTTGGTCATAATGCATGATGCATTTAATGTATTATGAATTCATTCTGCTAATATTTCTTGAGATTTTTGCATGTGTGTTTATCAGGAATATTGGCCTGTAATTTTCTTTTCTTATTGTGTTCTTTTCTAACTTTTACTATTACAAAAATGCTGGCTTTTAAAAAAAAAGCTTGAATTATTTACTTTTATTCTTTTCAGTAGCTTATAAAAATGTATTCATTCTTTAAATATGTGATAGAATTTCACAGTGAGTCCACCAGGTACTGGATTTTGGTAGGATACTATTACTGATGCAATCTTTTTACTCATTCTTGGTCTGTTAATATTTTATATATATATATTTTTCAAAATGTAGACTTGGTAGGTTGTAAGTGCTTAGAAATTCACTCATTTCTTTTAAGCCATCCAATTTGTTGATATGTACTTAACAGGATTCTTTGTATTGCTGTGGTGACAGTGTAATATCTCCTCTTTCATTTCTGATATTCTTTTTTGAAATAAGCACATTTCATTGGAAATCATGAAGATTTGAACAGTCTTTTATGTAACCTCAAAGTCAATCCCTAGACCTCACCACACAAGACATTTCCACAAACATTAGGGACTGATTCTACCACACCCAGAAAGCCAAAGAAATGTTAAGTAAAAACCTAAAAATTGAGTTAAGCTCTTTTTTAGTGCACAGTCTACAGGTTTCATTAAAATTACCTTTGACCAGTAATAATTAGGAAAACTTTCACAGTAATATTTGACTTCCTATTTATATGATGAATACTTCAGATGGATCTTGCTTTGTACATTTAAGAGAGACTTCTATTTCAAACCATATGACAAATACCAAGGATTCCTGAAACATTTGTCCTTGATTCAAATTTCCTTTTGGGACTCATGTATCACTGAAAATAGCATAGCTTCACAGAAAGAATAGCTGAAAATTTTGAAAATTGATAACTGAGTTCCTACTAAACATCCTCCATAAGGTGCATGTCGTCACACAAACTCCTTACATGCTTTTAAGGTCATTATCTAATCTAAAATTTAGCTACTTTATCTTTCTTTCCTTCTGTTGCCTGATATGAGCTACTTCAAACAAAAGAGAAAATACCAATCTAAAAGTTTAAATGAGGTGACCTTCACATCATTTATAGTTGAAATTGCCATGGATAACAATGAATGCATCATAATTTATCCCACTGGTGGCAAACTACAAATGCTTTTGAATTTTACTTTAAAATTTCAGAAATGGTAAAATGGGAAATATACATCTTATCATAAAGATAGGACAATCATCTCTCAATAACTCCACTTAGCTTCATATATTCTGTTGAAACTAAAGAACTATATGACAGAAAACAAGGCAGGGAATTTTACAAATGATATTCTGATAATGTCCAGAAAAATAATTTATTAATTTAGAAAATGCATAATCAGTCATTAGTTAAAGCCACACAAAGAGAAATGTGAGATGCACATATAGAAATATACAGACACACACACACTTATTTAGTGTATAAAATGTATAAATTTCTCTAAGAACTATGTAGTAAAAGTACTGAATCAGAATTAATGTGTTTGTAATCTGGACCTAAGTATGGGTCTCAAGTAATAAGGAAAGCATAAGAATCTTAATCTAAACCTGTAATATTAGCCATGTAAACTGAGACACCGGGAAAGACTCATTCTGGGTATACCACATAACGTATGTTCAAAGAGTCTTTCCTAAATCACTTTCTAAATTAGGTTTCACAGACTGTGTTTGTACATTGTATTTTGTCTTAAAGTTTCATCAATCAATAACTTTTCTCTTTTTGAAGTCAAAGCTGAAATAAAGTCATTGAATCATTTTTTGTTACTAATTCTTGCGGAGTCCATTATCCAACGTTATTTTAAAGACTTCATATTGCCTTATCCATTTTTTATTGCAACTGTTTTCTGTGAGAAACTAGCCTATTTTGCAGGAACTCTATACAGATCTGTCAACTTTTCATTAGGAAACCAAAGTGTGGAAAGAAGCTTATCATGAAAGCCACAGAATAAATATTAGTTCTTTAAGAGACTTGATAAACTACAAGACAATCAGTAGCACACTGTGCATTGATTATTCTGATATTCTTGGCTGTAACAGTGCTTATAGAAACTAAATTATTTTGTTCTCAAAAATAATTTTAGCTTAATGTTGAAAAGGATGTGTCATTCACTGAAAATTGTGATTTTCCTCTGTGGCTCTGGGTAGAATACTTTTGGAATGCAAAAAAAGAATTAACAAAAAGATATTTTTGTTCCATTAATGTTTAATTATTGGGCATAATTTTGTTAAATGAGTAAACATTATTCTGGGAATGATGATGGTGTTTAGGTGGAAAAAAAAGATCATTTATCTTTTCACTAAATTTTTTTCTAAAGACTATTCTATTTGTAGATGGTATACATTGAGCCAATTTACCGTATGATTTAGCAGGAAATCTTTGCCGTAATCTATTTTCTTAACTTTACAGGGAACATTAGCATATTAAAGCCATATCCTATGCATTTAGTCTACTACATAAATGGAGTTCTGTCAAGGTAAGTACATGATTTCATCATTAATAATGTCATCAACTGATTTTTTGAAAGTAGTTCCTAAATCACTTTCTAATTTATGTTTCATAGATTTTATTTTTACATTAGATATTGTCTTAAAATATGATTAACCAGTAACTTTTGAAAACCAGTAACTTTTTGAAACTTTTAGCCATCAAGGTATAGACCATACGTAGTACTATATACTTTTTCATTTATAGTGATTGTGTTACAATCATATTCATTTATAGTGTTGTGCTACAACAACAAAAAAAAAGTTTTCAGTAAAAAATACTGATTCTTAACTTTGAGAAAAAATAAATTTTGAACTATTATGAGTTTTTAAATAAAAATGTTTAACAGAATTAACCTCATAAAATAGAAGCTTGTTGGGGCTGGAGTGGTGGCTAAATGGTTACAGCACGTGTCTGGCTTCTACAAGGACACTGGTTCAAACCCTAGCACCACATTCACAACAAAGTGTCAGAGCAATGAAAGTCACACGAAAAAATGAAATTGATTCTCTCTTTCTCTCTCTGTCTCTTTAAAAAAATATATAAGCTTGTTAAAATAAAATGCGTACATTTTTGTAGAAGTAGATATTAAAATGATAGTCATTGAATCATTGAAGTAGAGTATTATAATAAATAGCATGAAATATAAAAATGTTAAAAACATTGGACATTTACATGATGTAATTCTTAATATAAGTTCATTTAAAATTATGCATATACATATGTATATATAAAAACACATACATACATATGTGTGTGTGTGTACACACACTGCCTAATTTTAAATAAGGACAAAATATGGAGAGAATGTGATTGTTAACTTTCTTTTCTTCTAAGACCTTGAGCATCCTGCTTTTTTCTGCTCTACAATTGAAAATTATTTTGGTAGAGGAGATTGAACCCATAGGCACTCAACCACTGAGTGACATTCCTAACCTTTTATTTAATTTTCTATTTTGAGACAGGGTCTCACTAAATTGCTGAGAGTGGCTTTGAACTCAAGACCTTCCTGCCTCAGCCTCCTGGGTCTCTGGGATTACAGGCATGCACAATCATCCCTACATTATAAATTCTTTAGGGTTTGTTTGTGTCTCCATTTAAGAATAAGAAATGGATGAACATGAACTTAAATCTCTCCCTTTTGCTTTCATAAAGTATAGCGAATGAGTAATTGTGATAAAACAAAATGCTTTTTAGTTTTCAAATATGATACATATTGACACATCTTTTTTATAATTTTTAAATATCCACCTTGCATCAAAAGAAGAGTAATTCAAATTATTGAAAATAAACTGCTTTTAGCATGTGAATAATTAATAAACTAAATATATTAACTAAGGATTGGTATTTAATAAGATGATATGAACTCTTCTGCAACTTAATAGTCCTTTTATATCATGACAGTAATAAGTGCTTAGTTTCCTGACAAGAAAGATGAGAAGTAATATATTCTCAAGATAGTTCTGGACACTTCTCATGCAATGTTTATATTTACTGACTGAGCAAAAATGGATATGGAATTGTTAACCTGTACTATATAGATGTCCTTAATGAAATCCACTTAAATAGTTAATAGTAGACAAAGATATCATTTTTGATTATAAAATACAGATATTGATTCTCATTGAATTCTGATAATTTATAGTCAATAGGCTTTTTCCTAACATGTTGATGAACTTTGACCCAAAACTAATGATGCTGTCATTTGTGGCTGAAAGAATTATAAATTGGAGGACAGAACTAAGCGGGGATGATGAAGGCCTTAGAAGTGAAAGTCAGTAGTTCAGTCCATTAGTTTATTTATGTCAGTTGAATTTTATTGTTCTTATATAATATTTTTGACAAATAAAATATACTTGAAATGTACTTTAAATATATTTACTCAATTTTTCATATTTTTGTAGTTTCATAAATATAAAAATAAGTAACCCTTTCATGCTGGGTGAGTTTCATTGTACTCTAAAGCAGTAATGGATCTTATAACCAGCCACTTGCTGAAATCGTTCATAAGCTCTAGAATTCTTGTGGTCAAGCTTATTGGGTCTTCTAGGTATAAGATCACATCATCAGCAAATAGAGACATCTTGACTTCCTCTTTTCCTATTCAAATTTTTTATTTCCTTCTCTTGTCTGATCGTGCTGGCTAGGGTTTCAAAGACTATATTGAAAAAGAGTGGTAAAAGTGGACATTATTGCTTTGTTTTAGAATTCAGTGGAAATGCTTTCAGTCTTACTCCGTTAAGCATAATGTTGGCTATGGGTCTGTCATAAATGGCTCTTACAAAATTAAAGTATCTTCCTTTGATCCCTATTTCCTCCAGAGTTTTGAGCATAAATGAGGGCTGAATTTTATCAAAGGCCTTTTCTGCATCAATTGAGATGACTGTATGATTTTTACTTTTAATTCTGTCTAAGTGGTGAATTACATTTATTGGTTTGTGTATGTTGAACCAGCCCTGCTTTCCTGGAATAAAGCCCACTTGATCATAATGTATTGTATTTTTAATGTTTTTAATGTACTTTGGATCAGGATAATTTTATTAAGGATTTTAGCATCTATGTTCTTCTGTGGTTTTCTTTTCTTGATGTGTCTTTGTTGGGTTTTGGGATCAGAGTTATATTTGCTTCATAAAAAAATATTTGGGAGTGTTCTAGTCCCTTCAATTTCATGTAAAAGCTTGTAGAGGATGGGAGTTAATTCTTCTGCAAAGGTCTGGTAGAATTCTGCCATGAATCCATCAGGTCCTGGGCTTTCCTTTTTTGGAAGCCTTTGATTGCTCATTCGATTTCGTTACCCAATATTGGTTGGTTTAGATTTTCAATATCCCCTGTGTTAATTTGGAAATGTCATATGTGGTCAGATATTTGTCCATTTCTTCCAGGTTATCAAACTTGGGAGAGTATAATTTTTCAAAATAAATTCTGATAATCTTCTTGATTGTGGTTGAGTCAGTAGTGATATCTCTGTTTTTGTCTTTGATTTAGTTGTTTTGCTTCACTTCATTTTTCCTTTTTGTGAGGTTGGCAAGGGGTCTGTCAATCTTATTTAGTTTTTCAAAGAATTAACTCCTTTTTGGTTGATAATTTGTATTGTTTTATTTTGTTCTCAATTTCATTGATTTCAGCTCTGATTTTAGTTATTTCCTGTCTTCTATTAGGTTTGGGACTTGATTGTTTCTCTTTTTGCAGGCATTTGAATTGGAGCATAAGTTGGAGGGGGCTGTGGGAAGAGAAGAACACTGTTACATTGTTGGTGGGACTGCAAACTTGTACAGCCACTC
Organism: Aplodontia rufa; assembly: GCA_004027875.1. Lineage (NCBI taxonomy): Eukaryota > Metazoa > Chordata > Mammalia > Rodentia > Aplodontiidae > Aplodontia > Aplodontia rufa. Next base: position 27,922 of record PVKS010015317.1, on the reverse strand, counting down.
TGGAAAGCAGTGTTTAGATGCCTCAAAAAGCTAGGGCTGAAACCACGTTATGACTCATCTATCCCACTTCTGGGTATATTCCCAAAAGAGCTAGATTCAGCATATTACAGAGATACACCTTGATCAATGTTTTTAGCAGCTCAATTTACTATAGCTAGACTATAGAATCAACTCAGATGCCCCTCACTGGACAAGTGGATTCACAAACTGTGGTACATATATACAATGGAATTCTACTCTGCTATTAGAGAGAATGATATCATGGCATTTGCAGCCAAATGAATGGAGATGGAAAAAAATTATGCTGAGTGAAATATCACAAACTCAGAGCCTTAAGGGCTAAATTTTTTCTCTCATATGTGGAAGCTAGAATACAATCGGAAACAAACTGATAGTTGGCTAAGCTAATAATAACCTCAACATTGGTGAATTTCTTATATGAGCAGAGGGAACCTTGCCTAGGACACTAGGGGATGAAGTGAGGATAGGAGGGAGGGATAGGAGCGATATTAAGTCTGCTGGAGGGATGGAGTATGGAGGTTTCAACACAGTGGGGAACCTTTGACTTCCATGAGAAGCCCACTAACACAGGTTAAGTAGGGGGAAACATGGGATGGGGGAATCCAAAGGGGAGAGACCTTGGAATAGCATGAGCCTTGGCTTGCTTTGGCATTATACATTTGTTCATAATTTAATGACAATGATTCCCTCCTAAATGTAAGACTACCTTGAACAAATTAAAAAATAAAATGAAATGAAAACCAAAAAAATAGCAGTAATAGAATAATAAACTTCCAAATCTTTATACTCTCAGACAACCAGACTAGAGGTTTTGCATTCTAACTGGAATTTAAAAGAATTAAAATTGGAAATCTGACATTTGTGGGAGAAGGAATTCACTATCCTTGGACAGATCTATATTCAAAGACATTAGCACTATGTCAGATATTCAGCAATGGAAAATTCACTTATTTCTTTTAAACACTATTAAATATTTTAATATGCCCATGTTATTTTCAATGATTCATGCTTCAATCACACTTTAATTTTGATTTATGGGGATTTGAAATTTTTATTTTATGAATAATTTTATAAGCCTTTATTGTAATTACTAAAACATAATAAAATAGTCCTGGATTTGGAGTGAAAAAAAAACAACCTTTGTCAACCATATTTTCTTTCTAAAACTTAAGTTCTTTCACATTAAATAATTATGTTGGGTTACACAATCCCCAAGAAATATTTCACTCCTTCATTTTTTTACATGTACCATGGCATTGAAAAGTATTTAATTTGCATTTATGGAGTGAATGATTTGGGAATTGACAAAATTTTAGGTAAAAATTTTTAAACACAAATATAATGTTTATTGAAAAATCCTTGGAACATATCTGAGTCTTTCTAAACTGAGCATGAATAAGAGGCTTTGAAGAATGAAGTGATTATTATGTTTGGGAAATTTATTTGCTTTGCTTTTACTTAATTTTTATTGTGGCAAATACTGGAGTACCAAAAAAGCATTATATGGCAGTTATGATTTGTTAATGAACTAGTAAAAGAAATCAACTTGTGAACAAGCAAAATGACAGAAATAATTTACTTTAAAACTAGAAATTGAGGAGCTGGAGCAGTGGCTCAGTGGTTACAGCACTTGCCTGACTTGCACAAGGACACAAGTTCAAACTCCAGCACTTATACACAACGAAGTGTTGCAGCAACGAAAGACACATGAAAAATTAAATAAAATTGATTCTCTTTCTCTCTCTTTCTCTCTGTCTCTTTCTCTCTCACTGTCTGTTTCTCTCTTAAAAACAAAAAGAACTAGAAATTACTTCATTCCTGAAATCTAGTCTAAATTACTGTTTACTTAAGAGTTTCCATTGAACTTTAAATATCTTCTAATATATTAATTCAAGTAATCTAGAATCAGTATATTCCCTGGCAAGTATTCTGGATTTTGTAAATCATACTGGATTATCAAAGAGTATTGGCTTTATTAAGTACACATTTATTATACTGATCTTGGTCAAATGTGTTCTTTCTTCTGATGATTCACCTAATAACCACCAGAATCTCATTGATACTTTAAGTATGCTATTCCAGTATTTACTCATTTGTTAATGCATCCATTTAATGAGAACTTATTGAGCATTTAACCTATATCACATACTATTATAGCCACTATAAGCATACCAGATATGAATTCCTTCTCCATATGGGGCTTAAATTCTACTTGAGAAAACAGACAATAAACAAGCTAAGGAGGTAAAATACTTGATATGATACATAAGCATAAGGAGAAAGGAGGAAACAAAGTTCAGGAAAAAGAGTTAATGGGGTGGTATCATTTTAAGAAGGAAGTTAGAAAATGCTTCAATGAGAGTTGACGCCTGAATAAGAAAGTGAAGATTTACATAAATAGATTTCAGGGAGAAGAACTCTTTCGCAGATATATCCACGAAAGTCAAAGTGCTCCATTGGAGATACGCCTGATTTCCCAGAAGACACATAAACAGTAGAGTTGAGTGAAGAGTGGACACAATTATAGAAGATAATGCCAAATAACTAAGAGAGTATAGGCAGATTAGTTGCTTCAGGATTGTTCACAACATGATGTATGCATAGTTACCAAGATAAATGCAGACAGTATACAAAGAGAAAGTATTTAAATAGTATACAGCAATTTGACAAAAATATGACATGTGAGCATTACTAATATTGAAATTTGAACATTTTGAAAAAAGTTTCCATTTCTTCCATTAACTAATTAATAATTTTTTACAACAATATTGACCCATGGAAACTAGGGGAAAATAGTGTTTTGCTCCATAGACATTTGCAGACTTTAGAGGTTTTTCTCCAAGCATCATGGGGAATATTTGGTAAACTTACTAAGAGTATCCCTCTGACTTGTGTACTGGGAAATTGGCAAAGAGAGCACAGAGGCCTAAATGTGGATTGAAGTTGTGTGGCTGTTGAACCAGCAGGTGAGAGGATGGTGGAGAGTGCAAGCACTGAAGAATGAGAAATATTCTCAGGTTCTGAATATATTTTTGAAGATAGAGAAAAGAAGAAAATTTTAAAAATCATACATGAAATGTGATATAAAGAGAAAAAGTCAAGATTGAGGCCAAGGTCTGACCTGAGCATAAAATAAGTTGTCCTCAATTGAAAGAGCACAGTGTGAGAGCAATGCTTTTGGCTGGGGAAACAAAACAGAATGCAAATCAGGAGCTTGGCTAGGGACATATTCATTTTGAGATATCCATCATACAGCCTAATTAAGACTGTCAAACTGAAAATGACTAATGAGGAAGCAAGGAATATAGTGAAATTAATGTTTAACAATAAAAGCATTCAAATTGTGAAAACTTTTAAAAGACTATAATTTCAAACAAATAAAAAGACACCTCAGATTGGTTGCTTACCATTCTCTGGAGCACAGTGCTAAATTCTCCAACATGACTAACATGACTTTTCCTATTTGGCTTGTGTAATGTTCTTACAGAGAAGGCATTAGTATTTTTTTCTCAGAACATTTATATATATATATATAAATGTTTATATATATATATATAATCTTTCAGGACACCTACACCAAGGATCCCGCCAGAGCTAACTCATCCAGTCACTGCACACAGACCTAGGCCTCAGGTACAGGGCCTCTGCAGGCACTAGTAATTCACCCATGTCCAGGATCCCCAATACCCTGGGATCATAATCTGCCTAGCCGCTACAAACTTATCCTCCCTGATGCAGTCTATACCCACCAGGTCCAGATATATTGAGCCCACAACTGCTGCCAAAGATTCGAGGTCCCATCACACCACACAGGAAGGCCATTCTGGCCTGTCTGGAGACCCCAGGATCTGACAGTGCACCCCAGCTGCTGCCCCACACCCACAACAGATTCCAGCTCAATGCCCTGGAACTTAGATCCATTAGGGAAACTGAATACAGAGATCCAGAAGAAGATTATTGAAATGAGGAATCAAAATAAAAAAGGTTTACCTCAAGCCCACAATTCCCCAACCAAAGAACACAAAGCAGAGAGCAAGATGAAAACCTAGAAATAATTATCAATGATCTGATTACTAAAAGGAACACTGAACTAAAAGAAGATTCAATGAAGGAACTGAGAAAACTCAAGAGATAAAAAAAACTCTATTATCAAAGAAACGGACATACTGAAAAAATGAAATAACAAAGCTATAAACTTTAATTAATCACAGTACAATAATGATGGAAGACTTTAATAATATACTGACATCTATAGAAAACAGAAACTTAGGGGCTGGAGCTGTGGCTCAGTGATTATGGTGCTTGCCTGGCATGCATGAGTAGGTGAGTTCAAACCCCAGTACCATGTACCCAACAAAGTCTCAGAGCAAACAAATACACATGAAAAACTAAATGAAGTTGATTTTCTCTTTCTCACTCTCTCTCTCTTTCAATGTCCCTCTCTCTCTTAAAAAAATAAAGGTAAAGAAATGAAAACAGAAACTCAGCTCTGGAAGAAAGAACCCCCTACAATGAAGATAGTCTGAGTAAGCTTGAGCACATCACATGGATGACAAAAATGAAAAAAAAAAAAAACTCACAGATCATGAGCAGAATTTTAAGATGTCTGGGATGAAATCAGAAAACTGAATTTAAGAGTATTGGAATATAGAAAGAAATTAAAACACAAATGAATGTTATAAAGAATATTCTTAATAAAATTAATAAAGAAAAATTTTCCAGTATAAGAATAGAGTCAGAAATTCTCATCCAAGAAGTGTACAGGTCACCCAGTAGGCCTAATAAAATGAGAAGTTTACCAAGACAAATCATATTGATAACATATAAGAGGGAAATCAATGAAATAATATTAAAAGCAGCAAGAGAGAAAAACCAAATCACATTCAGAGACAAGCCAATAAGTATCACCTTCGACATTTTAGCCCAGACTCTAGAAGCAAGATGATACTAGAAGGATAACATTCAATGTCTGAATGTGACCACAACATGCAATCAAGAATACTACAAACAGCAAAACTCAGCTTCAAATTTGATGGGGAAATAAGAGCATTTCACAATAAGATAAACCTGGCAGCATTCATGAACAAAAAATTAGCATTACATAGAATCCTCAAAGATAAACTTCAGATAGAAGAACAAGCAAACACTCTTCAAAACCTACGAGGTAATTCAATACAGGTACATAGTATCGATAGACAACCAGGACAGGACCAATGTACCTTCAAACATAATAACCATGAATCACAATCACAGAACTATTCTAGCATTGAATGTGAATGGTCTCGCCCACATATCAAAAGATGCAGATAAGTGGATTGGAGCAAAAAACAAAATCCAACAATACGCTGCTTACAGAAGACTCACCTTACACCCAATGACATTCACAGATTGAGCATGAAAGGATGGGAAAAAAATCTACCAGGAATAGGGCCCAGGAAAGCAAGCTGGTGTTGCAGTATTTATATCAGACAAAGCAAACTTTAAACATAAATAAACAAGAAGATATAAAGAAGGCCACTACATCCTAGTAAAGGGAACAATACACTAGGAAGATATAATCTTATTAATTATATTCTCTCCAAACACAATGTTCCCAATTATGTAGAAAAATTACTCCCCATGACATAAAACCACTTGTGGACCTCAATATATTAATACTGGGAGACCTTAATACTCTATTCTCACAAGTAGAGAGATTATCAAAGCAAAAATACAATAAAGAGATCACCAGACTGAACAACTCCATAACTCAAATGGACTTAACAGACATATATAGAATATTCCACCCCAAACAGGCTGAGTATAACTTCTCAGGAGCACAAGGATCCTTCTCCAATATAGATCATATTCTTGTTCACAAAGGAAATCTCAGCAAATATAAAAAGTAGATATTATTCCATTATCCTTTCAGACCATGATATTATGACCCTAGCAATTAATAGCAGAAATCATAACAGAAAAAAACACATATACATGGAGACTGAATAATACCGTATTGAATGAAGAATGTATCAAAGAAGCCATGACAGCAGAAATCAAGAGATTATTGGATGAGAATGAGAATGAAGACACAACATATTGAAAACTTTGAGACAGCATGAAAGCATTATTAAGAAGAAAAGTATAGAACTGAATGCCTACATTTAAAACCAGGAGAGATCTCAAATTAAATAAATTTATGCTCCACTTCAAATTCCCACAAAATTAAGACCAATCTAATCCCAAAACCAGCAGAAGATAGGTAGTAATCAAGATTAGTGCTGAAAACAATGAAATTGAGAACAAAAATCAATAAAAAGAATGGACAAAATTGAGCTGCTTCCCCCCAAAAAATAAATAAAATTGATAGACCCATAGCTAACCTCCCTTAAAGAAGTAGATAATTGAAGGATATCAACAAAATCACCAGTGAAAAGGGAGTGATCACAACTAACCCATAGAAATCAAGAGATTATCAGAAAATATTTTGAAAAACTATACTCCTCTAAATTGGTTAACTTGGAAGACATGGGCAAATTTCTAGTCACATATAACATCCCCAAATTGACACAGGACAACATTGAAATCCTAAACAGCCTAATAACAGACACTGAAATTCATATAGTAATTAAAAGCCTTCCAAATAAGAAAGCCCAGTATCTAATGGATTCCCTGTTGAGTTTTATCACACCTATAAGGAGGATCTAACACTTCACCTTATTAAGCTATTCCAAGAAATTGGAAAGGCAGGAACTCTCCCAAACACCTGTGTTGCGACAATCATACCTCAGAACCCAACAAACTGAAGAAGAAATGAGAAAGATGTAAAGACATTGCACAAAAATCAAATCAAAATGGATTTCTACCATACAACTGCTAGAAGAAAAATTAGGAACAACACTCTAGCATATGGGAGTTAGCAAAGACATTCTCAACAAGACTCCAAAAATGAAAGAATAAATGTCAAGAATTAATGAGAGGGATTAAATTAGATTAAAATCTTTTGCTAAGGCAAGGAATTGGTCAAAACTTTCAAGAGACAACTTACAGAATGGGAAATAATCAAGCCCTGTGATTCTTCCGAAAGGGGACCAAAATCCAACATTTACAAAGAACTCAAAAAACTAGATATCAAAATCACAAGCAGTCCAATCAACAAATTGGCCAAAGAGCTAAAGAGAAATTACTCAGCAGAGGAAATCCAGCAAGCCAATGAATACATGAGAAAGTGAAAGCACTAGTAATCAGAGAAATGCAAATCAAAACTACCTTAAGATTTCCTCTCACTCCAGTCAGACTGGCAAAGATGAAGAATACAAATAGTAAGAAATGCTGGGATATGCGAACACTAGCACACTGTTGGTGGAACGGTAGTCAGGTAGAACTGCTCTGGAAAGCAGTGTGGCGACTCCTCAAAAACTTAGGGTTGGGGGCTAGAGTGGTGATTCAGCAGTTTCAGTGCTTGTCTCACATACACAGAGACATGAGTTCAAACCCCAGCACCATGTACACAGCAAAGTATCAGAGAAACAAAGGTCAAGTGAAAAAACTGAATAAGGATTGATTCTTTTACTGTCTCTCTCTCTCTCTCTCTCTCTAAAAGAAAAAAGGAAATGAAAAGAAAAAAAAACAATTAAACAAAAAAAGAACTTAGGGCTAGATCCACCGTATGAACCAGCTATTCCCTTATTCCCCTTTCTGGGTATTTCCCAGAGGTGTTAGAATCAGCACATTACAGGAACACAGCAAAATCAATGTTCAAAGCAGCTCAGTTTATATATATATATATATATATATACTCAACTCAGCTATGAGAAACAACAATATTGAGTCCTTTGAAGGTAAATGGATGGCAATGGAAGAAAGCATACTGAGTGAAGTTAGCCAAACCCTGAGTGTCAAGAGTGACACTGTTTTCCCTCATTGTGGAATTTAGAGCTAAACCCAGATTTGGGTGAAAATGTAGTCAAACTCATATACTTGACCCACCAAGGGGATAGCAATACATAATCTAGAAAACATAGACTTGTTTTCTGGAAAGGAAGTGGTGGGGTGGGATGGGAGAGGAAGGGAAAACAGGGAGGGATGTAGGGAGACAATCAACCATGTAACGTACTCTACTCCCTCTACCCCAAGAAGTCAAATAGTACTTATGCAATCATTTAATCCAGGAAAATTCACTATCGTATACTTTTATATATGTGTGTGTGTGTGTGTGTGTGTGTGTGTACATCTGTATCTGTTTTAGGGGTGTAATATAGAAGAATCAAGAAATTAAGAGACTAGAGTGTGGGTGAAGTGGGGGTAACTATGGTTTAGGATCAAAAGCATATCATATTGTTATTTTATATGCGTTAATTATTGTAAACAACTTGACTCCCTAATAAAAAAAAAGATCGTATTAAATAATCATTAACAGCACTACCACTCCTTTACAGAAAATAAAAATTAGAAACAGATTAAAGTATCTTTCATAAGCTTCTACATTATTTATTGGTAGAGATGCAATTTCAGGATAGTTAATGGTTATAGAAGCCAAGGTTGTAAACAGTGATCTTCAACTGCTTCATCTTGAACAACAAGCATTGATAATTAGGTTCTTCTCTTGCTAAAATTCAGATGTTTTTCCAGCATCCCAGCCATTGCTATTAAATTTATTTCTCAACAGTTGTACATGAATCAGAAGCTCTTGAGAGTTCATTATATACCAAATGTTGTTTCCCACCCCCATGATTTCAGATTCATTTTGTCTTCAATGAGACCTACTGTTTTAATTTTATAACATGTTTCCTGGCAATGCTGACACTGCTGATCTGAAAAACTTTGTGTGTGTGTGTGTGTGTATGTGTGTGTGTGTGTGTGTGTGTGTGGATGGATGGTGGGTGGGAGAGAGGGGTGATTATTGTTGTGTTGTATAGAATATTTCTATAGACTATTACAAATTTCCTAAATAATGTTCTAATATGTTATAAACATTGCATAGCTTGTATATAGACTTTTATGTAGTTAATATAAGCTCTATGGTCTTGCATAGGAAGTATGATTTAAAATATCCATGCAGGCCTCACACATTCAAAGAGAGATCACACATTTTTAAATTCATTATCAAAGTGATTTTCTGGTTTGGTCTCCTTTAAACAGGTCATTCTTTCTATAAAGGACAGGTGAAACCATAATGACAATTTCATAAGGAATGAACACACACTGACAGCAGGCAGTTTCTGCCAAGCAGAAAAGGGGTGTCACACTCAATTAGCTCTTTGAAACTTTGAAACTATGGCAGAGGGAGCCAGGAAAATAGCTGTATTATGAACTCAATGTGTATATATATATATTTAAGTTCAAATGACATAGGAATGGGGAGATTATACCAAGAATGCCTACCATATAGTACAGTGCAAAGCAAGTGATGAACTGAAATACCGAGGGAAAATGTGGAGAAAATTAACCCCAATGGACAGAATATTTCAGTCCATCTTGTGCTCAGCTTGCCATCGTTTGACTACGTGATATACTGATGTCAGAACCAAATTTTTTCTCTATGAATTGCAACTGTTATTCATTGCCATTGTTTCCTCTTTCACAATTTTACTGATTTTGTTTTAATAAGAGAGAGGAACAATGAGAGAGAGAGGGACAGTGAGAGAGAGACACAGAGAGATAATCAATTTTATTGAACTTTTCAAGTGGCTTTCATTGCTCTGAGACTTTGCTGTGTACATGGTGCTGGGGTTTGAGCCCAGGTACCCGCACATGCCAGGCAAGTGCTGTAAACGCTGAGGCACTGCTCTAGCCCACTGATAAAAATTTAAAGTCAAATTTTGTAATTTCCTTCAAAACAGCTACAGTGAGAACTTGCATACAAATATCTCTAATGTATTTTAGGCGTCCATTACTTGAGAATTTCCTAAATTTCTCACATAATAATTTCAGCAGATTTTATAATAGGGTTTCAAACCAAAACATTCTCAAAGATGCTCTTCTAAATGAGTAACTCTGGATTTGCTTCAATAACTAAAAGCCTTAACATTTTTTTATTCTACTTCTTGACTTCTAGGAAACAAATACATAGAACGACATTTCAAAACCCCTTCGTCTACCATGCTGCTCTAGTTTCAAATGGGAGGCTAAAATCTATTAGTGACATGTCCAAAGTTGAAGTCACTAGAATACCAGAATGTGTTTTTATGTGCTCAGTTTAAAAGCCTAGCATTAAAAATGTTCATGTTAATTAATATCCCTGTGGATCATAAAAGACTGATGGCACGAAGTGATCCAGGCTGCCAGCTCTGTTTAGGCAGAGTTCTCATTTCTGCCACTTATTCCTCTCATGTCATTGCTTTTTGACACTCTTTCTCACGGAAGGATTAGGTGTTAAGGACATATAACTTCTCAAAGTTTAATTAGGAGAAAAGGCACTTCATTAACAAGTAATCTAAAGAATTATTATACTTTATTAAAAATGAAAAAGAATGTTGCTTATTTACTTTCATTTGAAAAACTGTGCTTTATAGGCAATATCCTCAATCTAATTTTGAAGAAAATTGCTTAAGACATGGACTTGTATATTAATAGTTACATAAATATATATTTTCTGTTAAATATGAAACTGCTTGTGTGTATGGCAGTTGAACATTACATATTTTGGTACAGTGTGTAAAAACTTACATTATTTCTTTATTTTAAAATATTTGTGTATTTTTAGTAGATAATAATTCCCATATTACAAAGTTCACATGTACTAAATCATCAAATCTACTATTCCCTTCTGAAAAGACAGCTACCAATATGACATTTTTTCTCTCCCTTGAATTCCAATCTAGAAAATATACATATATCAATCACAATTTTTTTGTTTATTTGTTTTGTTTCAGACAAGGTCTACAAAACTACATGTTATTTTATTTTGCTTTTGAACTTAATGTTCTCCTTTTCAGATTTTTTTTTAATCTTAGGATATAATTATTTTCTTCATCACCCTAAGTGAACGTAGAATTATTCATTTGGGGGGCTGGAGCAGTGGCTGGTAGTTACAGTGCTTGCCTGGGATGCTTGAGTACATAGGTTCAAACCTCAGTACCATGTACACAATGAAGTGTCAGAGCAACGAAAGCCACGTGAAAAACTAAATAAAATTGATAAATGTATTCTTTTTTTCTCTCTCTCACTTTCCCTCTCTCTTTAAAAAAAAAATTATTCTATGGGTGTGGTTTGCTTCAAGTAGCTACTTATTATATTGCTTCCAGGGTTTTCAGAAGAAAGAAATTCATTATGTGTAGTTTTATATGTGCAACATTATCAAAATCTTCAATTATCTTTGCAGGAAATAAAATATTTGTGTAATTTCCAGATCAAAAACTATAATTTTGGTAGGTATTCTTAGTTACCATCCATTGAATTTTCATTAATTTCCTTTCCGAAAATCTTTGAAAAATGGCTCAAAAAAGATTGAGATATCAAAATTTGTCAGTCAGGTAACATAATTTATATATACGCGTGTGCGTGCGCGCACACACACACACACACACACACATATATTTAGAGAGAGAGAGAGAGAGCAAATATCAATCTAATTTATATTTTCAACTCACTCTTATTTCTCAGACTCTTGGTTGCGTATGAGGTGCTGGGGTTCGAACCTGGGTTCTTATGCTAGGCAAACGCTCAAACCACTGTGCCACCACTCCAGCCCTAAATGTTGTATCTTTAGAAGCTTTACTTACTTATTTATTTTTTTTTTAAAGAGAGGACCAGTGAGAGAAGTGAGAAAGAAAGAATCAGTTTTATTCAGTTTTTCACGTGACTTTCATTGCTCCAACATTTCATTGTGTACATGGTACTGGGGTTCGAATCTGCATCTTCATGCATACCAGGCAAGAACCGTAACTGCTGAGCCACTGCTACAGTCCATCTTAAAAGCTTTGTAACAAAAAAAAAAAAAAAATGTTTTTGGCACTGGGGATTGAACCCAGGGGCAAACGTTATCACTGAGCCGTATCCCTCAGTCCTTTTTATTTTTATTATGAGACAAGGTCTCTCTAAGTTGTTAAGTATTAGCAATATTTGTTATTGTGATTCATGTTGAAAATCTTTTTGTGTATTAAAAATAATTTACATCTATTTTTGCACAAAAAAGTGGTTAGTCTGTTCCATTCATTTCTCTAATTTCATTGTTCAAATTTATCATAAGGATCAACCTAATAATATGAAAACTGGCAGTTTGCTTGTGGAATGTATTAATTTTTTTGGTTTGTTTTGTAGTTTAACTTTTTCATCTTGATTACAGTTCTTGTTAATGTATTTTGGCATACATATTTCAATTTTTCTCTTTTAATTTAAGAATTTTTAACTGATACTTGATGTAATAAAATTTCATATATTAATGGGGCACCACATAATGTTTCAACATATGTATACACTGCATAATTGCATAATGTTTAAATTGGGTTAAAAATATTTTAGCCCCTCTCAATCATTTATTATTTCTTTATGGTAAAAATATTCATTATTCTTTCTTCTAGTATTTTGGACTATAGTATATACAATTGATGCAGTATTAACCACACTGTATTGTATTCCAAAACTTTTCACTCCTATCTAATTGCAGCGTAGTGCATGTAAAACTTTGTAATGAAACTTATTATATTTAAAAATAAATTCATCTCTTAGCTTTGAGATTTTTTTCCAAAATTCTTACACATGAATGTTAAAAAATAAAAGGAACCAGGAGTCTTTCTCCTTGTTTAAATGTTAGTACAATTTAATTTCCTACAATGAATCTGATATGAATGCATTTAATGAATTTAATCAGATCTTTGGTTAGAAACCATATTTTATTGTTTATTCAACTATTTTTTGTACCAGGGATTGAACTCAGGGATGCTTAACCATGGAGCCACATCCCCAGTTCTTTTTATTTTTTATTTTGAGACAGATTCTTGTCATGTTGTTGAGGGTCTCTCTAAATTGCTGTGTTTGGCCTCAAACTTGCAATCCTCTTGCCTCAGTTTCTAAAATCTCTGGGATTACAGATGCTTACCAACACTCCCAGCTATTTATTAAACCTGTTAAGCTAGAGATATAAATGCAATCTATTATAAAATCTCTTTGGCTTCCAGTGGTTTGTTATGCAAATTTGCTAATATTTGTGAAATTCCCTTTCTTCTTTCCACTGTTTTATACTTCTATTATTGCACTAGAATCACTGTTCTAAATATTGCAATTTTATAAATAAATATTTAATAAACTTCATTATTCTTCTTTTCTGAACTACATACTATTAAGCTTGTTCAATTTTACCTAACTTTACGTAAGTTTACTTGAGTTAGTTGTGCATATTTGTGTGCATATAAATGTGTGTATATGGTATCTATCTGTTGGTACATAAAATATTCTGAAGCTTGGCATTCTAAATTATCAGGTATTAATTATTCCACTGATCTTTTTGGAGTGTTTGGAAACAAGGAGTGGCTCACCTCAGGTTTTATGAGGCTGTAGTTGGGCTGTCAGTGAGGGCTGCAGGTCTCTTGAAGGCTCAGTGGAGGCTAACGAGCTCATACATGTGGTTGCTGACAAACCTCGGCTTCTTGCTGCCTTTTGGCCTGATGCTTCAGTTCCCCTTCAGATTTAGCTCTCAAGAGTTGACCAAAACATGGCTGCATGTATCCTACCAGTGAGTGACCTCAGAACCAGAACACAAAACATGTGTCACGGCTTTTTCAGGACATAACCTTGGACATGACATTAACATCAATTTTGCCATATGTGATTGTTGTCATGTACTGAGCCCCAAGTTCCATGTGGGAGGGGAACACAAAAATGTTTGAAAACCTAAGAACCCTATGGAGGCCAGCTACCACAGTCTGTTCTCTGCTCCACAGAGTTCCATGTCCTGCCCACATGCAGAACACACTTACCTCCTTCCTAAATCACCAGATATCTTATCCCCAAAGGTATCAAAGTACAGAATCTTATATCTAAATCTTGGTCCAGATGTAATTAAGTCTTTAATATTCTCAGTCTTTTAACTGATTATAAGCCCAATCTGTGTTAGAGGCTGGACACAAAGCAATGCACCAGGAGGAGAACTGTCACAGAGGAGACATAGCTGCTTTTGTTTCAATGAACCACCAAAGATTTTTGTTTCTGAAATAGAAAATTTAGTTCTAGAATTAAGAACTGGATGAATGCTACTTAAATATTCTGGGGTGTAAATTCTTCTTCCTCAAGTTTCACATAATAATGTCAAACCATCTATATCATTCTGATATAGTGAAGATTAGATTAAAAGATCTAATCAAATGAGAAACTCACCGTGACACATCATGTATAATAAAATGAATGACAGAGAAATCAAGGAAAGAATTTTAAAAGCAGTAAGGGAAAAACACTAAATCTGATTCAGAGGCAGACCAATAAGAATTACTGCAGATTTTCCATATCAGAAAAAAAAGACCAGGAGAGCATGGAATATTTTTCAAATAATGAAAGAAAAAAATTTTCAGCCAAAAACACTATACCCTACAAAACTCAGCTTTAAATGTGATGGGGAAATTAAGTACTTCCATGATAAATTCAACTTAGCAAGGTGACATGAACATAAAGTCTTGCTCTACACAGAATACTCACAGACATACTTCATACACAGGAACAAGAAAACAACTTCCAAAGTCCATAAACAGAAGAAAGCCAATAATAACATAACTCACTAAAAGATATCCAAGATGGCACAAAATACAGCAAGGGTCACAATGCCAGGGACCCAGAGTCACACTTCTATTCTAACACTGAAGATGAATGGACTCAATGCCCCAATCAGAAGACACAGATTTGCTGACAGGATCAAGAAACAAAATCCAGGACCTGGAGCGGTGGCTCAGTGGTTTTGGCACTTGCCCAGCATGAGCAAGTACACAGGTTCAAACCCAGCAACCCACGTACACAACTAAGTATCAGAGCAATGAAAGCCATGTGAAAAACTCAATAAAAATTGACTCTTTCTCTCTCTCTCTGTTTCTCTCTCACTGTCTTTTCTCTTTAAAAAAAAGAAAAAGAAAGAAAATCCAACCATATGCCACCTACAAGAGGCCCACCTCACACCCAAAATATAGACACAGATTGAAGGAGAAAGCCAAAAAGCCTACCAGGCTTGTAATGTAAGAAAGAAAGCTGGTGTTACAATTCTTATATCCAACAAAGTTAATTTTGTCCAAATATTAATCAGAATGGACAAAAAGGTCTCAACATCATAGTAAAAGGAACAATACATAAAGAAGGCATAACTATAGTTAATATTTATGCTCCCAATTACAACCTTCCCAAATATATGGACAAATACTCAAGGACATTAAATCTCTTGATCATTTCAATGCAATTATACTGGAGGACTTTAATATATCATTATCAACACTAAACAGATCATCAAAGCAAAAAATCAACAAAGATAATTCTCACCTAAACAACTCTAATAACCATTTGGACTTAGCAGACCTTTACGTATTATTCCTTCCCAAATTGGCTGACTTTACCTTCTTCTCATCAGCTCATGGATCCTTCTCCCAAATAGACCACATCCTAGTCCACAAAATCAATCTTGGCAAATATAAAAAAGTTGATATAATCCAATGTATCCTGTCAGACCACACTGGTATGATCTTAGCAATTAACAGCAAGAAAAACAACAAAATATACACTAATACTTGGAAATTGAATAATACCTTCTTAAATGCAGACTGGATCAAAGATGAAATGAGAACAGAAATCAAGAAATTTTTGGAAGCAAATGAGAATGAAGAAAGAACATATTGAAATATCTGGGATAGTATGAAAGCATTATTAAGAGGTAAATTTATAGCACTGAGTGCCTTCATCAAAAATCAAAATTCAGGAAAGTGCCAAAACAATCTTATCCTCCAACTCAAACCTTTGCAAAAAGAGGAACCGTCCAATTCAAAACCCAAAAGAAAACAGTAAATAACTAAGATCAGAGCTGAAATCAATAAAATAGAGAACAACAACAACTATAAAAAACAATTCAAAGTATCAACAAAAAAAGAGCTGATTCTTTGAAAAAAATAAAAAAGATTGTCCCCTTTCCAACCTCACCAAAATAAAAAATGAAGTGAAACAAATCAATAAATCAACACTGACTCAACCTGAAATTCAGAAGGATATCAAAACTTATTTTGAACAGATCTATTATTCAAAGTTGGATAACCTGGAAGACCTGTACAAATATCTAGCCATATATGACATTCCAAAATTAACATGGGAAGGCATTGAAATTCTAAACCAACCAATCTCAGGTAGCAAAATTGAAACAGCAATCAAAGGCATTCCAAAGAAAGAAAAGCCCAGGATGTGATAGATTCTCATTTGGAATAACATAAGACCCAGAATAGCCAACATTACTAAGCAGTAAAGAGGAAGTGAAGGTGTCACAATACCTGACCTGAAAAATATACAAAGACAGCATGATATTGATATCAGAAGAGACATGAAGACCAATGGAACAGATTAGAGTTACTGAGACAAACCCTCAAATCTTCAACCATCTGATATTTGAAAAAGGAGTAAAAAATATAGTGTGGTAGAAAGAGAGCTTGTTCAATAAATGGTGTTGGATGAACTTGACAGATGTACATAGATAACTGAAACTAGATTCTTATCTCTCACCCTGCATAAGAATCAAATTAAAAATGGATCAAAAATTAGAAATTAAATCTGCAACTATACAATTGCTAGAAGATCAATGCTCTATGACATCAGTGTTGGCAACATCTTCCTTAACAAGACTCACATAGTTCAAGAATTAAAAACCAAGAATAAGTGAGTGGGGTGACCTTAAACTGAAATGCTTCTACATACCTGTCCTGGTCCAGCCGGGTTCTGACCTGAGGGAAGGGCTGAGAAAGAACACAGGCAGGAGATCCAGGTGGAGCTGTCTCACTTTATTCAAACTTTACATTTCTTTTTAAAATCCTAAGGGAGTTGCCAGGGGTTATGCATATTTGAGTACAGACAAAAACTAGGGAACAACCTGTCCTTAAGACATTTTAATCCATCCTAATCTTCTTTTGTATAACAATTAGCAAGTTTAGCAAAGCAGGAAGTGGCAGCCCTTCCTGAAGGAACTTAAGCAAATAGTCACAAGATCCCTCTAGGGCAGCTGATGAAATGGAGTGAAGGTCAGACCCCAACACACACCTAAAGAATTAGTGGAGTGTCAAGAGAGAACCTATAGAATGGGAGAAAATTTTTGGATCCTACACCTTTAACAGAGGGCTAATGTCCAGAATATACAAAGAACTCACAAAACTGAACACCAAAAATGTGTATAATCCAATCAGTAAATGGGCTAGGGAGCTGAATAGAAACTTCTCAATGGAGGAAGTCCAAAAAACCTATAAACATGTGTGAAAATGTTCTACATCACTAGCAATAATAGAAATGCAAATCAAAACTTCACTGAGATTCCACCTCACTCTTGTCAGTGTCAAAAATGAAGAATAAGAACAATGACAGATGCTGGGGTGGTTGTGGGGAGATAGGGACAATATCGCACACTGTTGGTGGAATTGCAGACTGGTAGACACTCTGGAAGGCAGTGTGGAGACTCCTCAAAAACTAGGGTTGGAACCACATTATGACCCAGTTATCCCACTCCTGGGCATTTTCCCAAAACAGCTGGAATCGGGACATTACAGAGACACAGCTACATCAATGTTTAGAGCAGCTCAATTTACTATAGCTAAACAATGGAACCAACACAGATGCCCCTCACTGGATGAGTGGATTAAAAAACTGTGAGATGTACACACACACACACACACACACACACACACACACACACATACACACACATGGAATTCTACTCTGCTATTAGAAAGAATGATATCATGGCACTTACAGATGAATGGATGGAGGATGGAGATGAAAAAATTATGCTGAGTGAAATATCCCAAACTCAGAGACTTAAGGACTGAATGTTTTCTCTCATATGTGGAAGCCAGAGTACAATCTAAGACAAGATTGAAAGTTAGCTAAGCTCAATAAGAAACTCAACATAGGTGAATTTTCACATTAGCAGGGGGAACCATAACTATGAAGCTGGGGTTGGGGAAGGGAGGGAAGCAGGGAGAGGAGGGAGTGATTAGGGAGGTTATCAATGTAGCTGGGAACCCTCAACTTCCATTAGAAACCCAACTAACATAGGAAACAAGGGAGCAGGGAGTAGTCAAAAGGGAGAGACCATGGATTAGCATCAGCCTTAACTTACTTTGTCAATATCCATATATTCATGAATGTGTAACAACGTTTCCCTCCAATATGTTAGACTATGTTGAATGAAAAAACAAAAAAAATTAAATAAAAAAGAAATGTAAATATAATCAATTGTGTCAGAAACCAAAGAAAAAGGTAGAATGTAGGTTTAGAAAGAAATCAACCGTGAGAGAGGTGACAATTACCCTGTCATTTGCAGTAAAATGAGCTCATAACTCATGTAAAGTCCACTAGAAGACCATACAATTAATTGTCAAGGACATTAATCCTGAATACAGTGACTCCCATGGACTTAGGATATTTAATATTGCAGCTCCGTATTCATGACAGAAGTCCTTTTGCATGATATTTACAGGAAGGAATAATGATTGAGAATTATGGAGACTTCCTTACTGCCTCACCCCCAAAATGAGACACATCACTTATGCTAATATCACATTGGTCAGATCAAGCACACTTTTCCACATAGGGCCAAGAAAAAAGGAAATTTGGATAGTATTGAGTATAAGAGATGATATTTTGAAATATCAATTATTGAGATGTAATGCTAAGTAGGAAAGTTTATAGTTATTGAAATATATGAAAAACAAACAAAACAAAATCTCAAACAAATTTAGTCCTAGTGAAAATCAATTCTTTTTTGTAAATATGTTGGCTATGTTCTAAATTTTCTTATTTTTATTTTAAAAATGATGGTACATATTATAGCATATATTAAGCATAGAATATTAATGAAAGATAGTTCATACATATTTTGTTTCCTAAGAATTATTGGATTAGAAATACAGAATGTTATAACTAAAAACAAATGCAACTGTGATTGAGAGGATGGTAATCTCAAGTTATATTGCTCATCTGAATGTTTATGTAAGACAGGAAGGAGTTGATCCAACTATGTGCTAAGCAGAAAATTTTAATGAAGGAAGAAAATAAGAAAATATAGAATTAAATAAGGAAACTTTTAATTAAATAGATTCCCAAGAATATGCCATGAAATAGGTCCCAACTACAGTAGATGATATTTTGCTTAAACAAAAAAACTAAAGCTTTTATTTTTAAATAGAATTGTAGAAAGGGGGCACAAGTACAAAGCATTTAAAGTATTTCCCTTTTTTTTTTTTTTTTTTTGTATTTGTGTTTCTTGGCACTGGACTCGGGGATGCTTTACCACTCAGGTACAACTCCAGTCCTTTTTCTTTGTTAATTCACTTTTTATTTTTTCGTAGGGTCTTATTAAAGTGCAGAGGCTGGCCTTGAATTTGCAATCCACCTGCTGTAGCTTTCAGAGTCGTTGGGATTACAGACATGTGCCACCTCACCCTGTTCCCATTTTAGTATGAAAACATAAATTGTGGGAGGTGCTTTTCTCTTAGAAAAATAAATCTGGTCTCTTATAGAGAGAGGAGAAAGAGAGGAATGGGGGGGGGATTAGTGTGCTTAAATACTACAGGAAATGGAAGGTAAATTGAACATACATTTCAAAAGGTTACAAAGGAAGATTGAGAAACAACTTCAGAATGAAATTGACAGATTTAAACTATATTGTGGTTGTGCAGTATTTAAAAAATACCAATGGTCTTCAAAATAACTAGATAAATAATGAACAATGAATAGTAATAATTCATGTTTTTGTGGCTGGGCATTGAGCCTAGGGGTGTTTCATCACTGAGCTACACTCCCAGCCCTTTGCTATTTTTTATGCTGAGACAAGGTGTCACTAGACTGAGGAGGACTAAGTTGCTGAGGCTGGCCTTGAACTTCCAATCCTCCTGCCTCAGCCTCCCAGTCATTGGGATTGATTCATCTGGTGTGGGTCCTTTGTCTAATCATAATAAAGAATTAGAGCCGCTGAGTCCAAGATATGGTTACAAGCAAAGTTCTCATTTGAAAACTTAAAGAACAAAGTAAAGAGAAATGAAAGGTAAGGCTTCTGCAAGAAAAAGCAGGGCCTCAGAGCTAAAATCTACTTCTAAACATGGGGTCTGTCTTTTTATTCCATTTTGAAGACTCTTTTCCCCTCTTCCACTCACTCCAGTTTTGATCTGTCAGCTGTTCTTCCATCATTCTCTGTATAGGTTTGTTATTTATTTTCTTGTGATAAGTTTCTCCTTCCTTAATGAGAGGTGATTCTGAGCCTAGGCTATCCTTGGATCTCCATTTCTCTGCTTCCTCCTTCTACACTATCTGTCTATCCATCTTCAGACTCAGTATTACAGAATGAAAGGGGATGTATTAATACAGAATGGCATTATAATCTAGCAATGGCTAAAGAAATAAGATAGTTGCAAGTACAGGCAAAACTGTGTTTGAAAAAAATTTGAGGGGGCAAAGAGGGACTGGTACTAAGGGTAAAAATATCATACGAAAAAAAGAGGGAAGATTTTCAAAAGTTTTAAAAAGTTAAAGAACAATGAAAGTATGAGTAAAAGGATTGAGAACAAGAATTTCAGAAATAATTTGAAGGTTAAGTAAATTTTGTAAAATTATTTCAAGAGTTCTAGATTATATGATCAATTATTATCTAAAGAGAAAATTTGATTAAGATGTTAATAGCAGGCCATAGACATTGAAATGTTATTGCTATTATAAAATTAATGTATTTGGTCACTTACATCAGTACAAAAATCATCTAGGATGATGGCAGGAAAGTCAACTGTCATCTAGAGTACACATTTCCAATTTTGACTCGTTTCTATAGATTTAGTATACTATTTGAGAAGTGAATTAAAGTTATTATCTGAAGAATAAACCTCAAATTGGGAGCAAAAGACATCCATAACAGCACCAGAAATTTTCAGACTTTAGGATCATGGGCTATAGGAAAAGCAGCAACCCACTACAGATGATGGAGGATAGACATTGACATTGGAAGAAATGGAGGCAAGAAGGATTGACAGATCGCCGCAAAGATGCTGCATATAATGAAAGTGGAAGAGGTTCTTGTGGAAGAGGTTCTTCCCAGTGTAACTAGATTAAGGCAGAACAATGGAAACTGTTGGGTAGAAAGTTAGCATTGAAATATGAGGTTTGGAAAGAGAAATCAGAAATGACTTCGTTATGGGGTTTCATGAAATACAGGTTACGGATGATATTTGCATTTAAGAACGTGGCAGAGAACAGCAGGGATGAGAGCTTTCAGGCAGATTCAGGTTGGGGAACCAAATTCAGAACTAAGAAAATGTCTGAGTTGTTTTCCTAGATGTTGAGACTTATTGACTATTCAGCAATTCTGTGTTTTCCGGTCCACTGGTCCACTAATAACTAGCCATGTGGTCTTTGATAAGTCTGCTATAGTATTTCTATACTGTGCAGTCAGAGAGGATAGCTTCCAGTCCTCGTGGTCTGCCATGCCTGATCACATAGAATTTTTGTAGTCGGTACCATTTTGTTGGATTCAGAGAGAGAGGGAGATAGACACTATTGATACTTAAGGAATAGTTTGTGCTAATTCCAGCATACCATTGGCTTTCCTCTATAAAACAATAGGTTCTAGCTTTGTTTACTATAAGCAACCCAGATAAAGCAGAAATGCCATGTTGAAAGTATTACAAAATGGAATCCCTATATTTCCAGGCTTATATATTATTTTATTTTAATTTCACAATTTTCTTTCAAGTTCAACAGCTACTAGATAATCACAAACTTTAGATTCTGAATCTTTTTAATCTTTGTGTTTCTTCTTCTTCTCCCTCTTCCTCCTCTCCTCCTCCTCCTTTTTTTTTTATCTTAAAGAGAGACAGAAAGAGAGAGAGAGAGAGAGAGAGAGAGCGAGGAAGAGAGAAAGAATCAATTTCATTTATATTTTCATCTGGCCTTTATTTCTCTGACACTTAGTTATGTATGTGGTGCTGGGTCCTCACATATGCCAGACAAGCACTCCAACCACTGAGCCCCTGCTCCAGTCCTACCTATTTCTTCTAAAAATAATACTGTCTTGACATATTAAAGCATTTTTGACAGAAAATAAAATACAATTTTGATAAAGCATAAAATGCTTTTATGAAAGGTGACTTCTAATGGACATGAGAAAATACATTTATAACATGAAGTTTGGGAATTTTTCAAAGCAGCAAAACAAAGAGGATATTGTCAAAAGAATAAAATATTAACATTTCTTGCAACTTTCCAAAAATATCATTTAAATACTGATAATGTAGTTGAAAAATATGAAGGTATATTAAAGAAAAGTATAACATAAGAAGGAAAGAGTACTATTATATATTTTGTATGTAATGTATATTTTGCAAGTCATTTTATTAATATGAGAAAGAAAGAGGGACAGTGAGAGAGAGAAAGAGTGAAGCAATTTTTATTTAGTTTTTCATGTGACTTTCACTGCTCTGACACTCTGTTGTGTATGTGGTGCTGGAGTTCAAACCTGCATACTGGCTTGTGCCAGGTGAGCACCCCAATCACTGAGTCACTGCTCCAGCCCGAAGAATATGAGCTCTTTGAAAGAGCCATAATCTGTAATTTTTTCATTAAAATTAATTCAAAGAAAATAGATTTTATTGGCATATCAAATATATAAAGGAGAAAACTCAAAATATCTTTTATATTTAATAGTATGCTAGGTATTAATCTCACTACTTGTGCAAGATAAGTGGCATTCTTTGTTTTTTATTAAATCAATTGATTAAAAAAATTTTTCAGTAGAATAACTGAAAATAGATAATCTTGTGATTTTCTCAGGTTTTTCTAAAGTCAAGGATGCTTCTAATAATGTAAATTTTCTCATTAACATTTATCTATGAATGAAAAATATTGTAAGTACATGAAATTTTTTTAAGAGAGAGAGACAGAAGGAGAGAGAGAGAAGGAGAGAATTGACTTTATTCTTCTGGTTTTTGTTTCTGCAACACTTAGTTTTATATGTTGTACTGGGGTTTGAACCTGGGTCCTTGCACATGCCATGCAAGTGCTCCAACCACTGAGCCAACACTCCCAGTAGATGGTATTTTTAACAAATACTAAAATAATTTGGATGTATTATTATAAATAAAATCTATACTATAATGAATTTCTTTTGTTTCTTTGTACTGTGTGTGTTCACATTCGCTGCAGTAATATTTTGTATGACTGTATTACATTTCTATTGAATAGTGCCTATCCAGCGTTTCTTGATGAAGGTAGGAAACTATAAAAAGCTGAAGGAAAAATTTCTTCCATGTGTGGAATGTAGGAAATGCCAGGAAAGTAACTCTGTTGTAAATAATTTTGTGAAATAAAATCACAGTATCGTGGTGGACAAAAAAATAATAATCCAGATACCTGAGTTATGATTGTTGTCATAAGTCAACAGATAAAAGGCAAAACAAATGAATGGGAAAAATGAGAAGACATCATTTAATGTATGTCAAGTCCTATAAAAATCAAGGAGTAGGAATGGTGCAGAAATAGAAATTAGGATAGACACAGATTTTACTCAGACTTCTAATATAGTATTCATATTTTTGTCTTTCAGTAAAATATTTGTTTCTAAATATTAACTGCAATACAATAGTTTAACAAGTAGATTCAAATAAGGAGAATATCGCATTTCCAATGATTAAATAATCACCCAAAGACAAATGTTGTACTCAACTAGCATCTTAAAGTTTTATTCACAACAACATGGACACCATTTTTAAAATTTAATCTTTTCTATGTGCACATCACTATCAATATGAAGATTCTTGGCTATTACAATGAAAAAATAAATAAATATGAAAATACCAACCCTGTGACCTGTAGCCATATAAGGTATAGTCAATATGAATTGCATTTTCCAAATTTGATTGATAGTGTGGTTGAAATATGAGGTGTCACCCAAAAGCTCATGTTTGACACTGTGGGAACCCTGACGTGAAATAATTGGGTTATAGTAGCCTTAACTCAACCAGCGAGTTAATCCCCTTTTAAGTATTAACTGTCACCTGAAGGCAAGAAGGGTGTGGCTAGAGAAGGTGCTTTATTGGGCATGCTATGGGAATACATATTTTGTATCTGATGTAGGGCTCTCTCCCTCTCTGCTTCCTGGCAATGCCTTGACCCACTTCCCTCTGCAATGTTCTTCCACCATGATGTTCAGCCTCTTGTGCTCTGAGGATTGGGGTTGGCCACCTATGGACTACTTAGGCCGCTGATACTGTGAGCCCCAAATAAACTTTTCCTCCTAAAATTGTGTTTATCAAGTCTTTTAATCACAGCAATGAAAAATCTGACTAAAATAGTTGATATACCAAACTACTGTGCCATTTTGCATGACTGAGGGAGAAATGGTGTTAAATGAGTTATAACTATTATGTAGCACATGACATAAATTCAAAATTAATTTTTATTTTTTCCATTGTTTTGTTTTCATTTTGAGAAGATTTTTAAATTACAGGGAGGTATGTCTTTCTGTGTATAAGAGAGGAAGCATTTAGAATCAGTCAACTATAGTATTTAAGGCAGGTTTATTGGTATTTAGAATGGTTCTTAATGAGGCATTATTTTAATAAATGTAGTACAATTGAACCCATCACTTAAAACTTTTCACAGGTTGAGTTTATAAAAAGAGAAAATTTAAACTTTTTATGACTAGCATGCCCAAATATTAATACCATTTACTTACCAACAGAATTTGTACTTGTCTTTTAGTAATTGGTGGGAGTTTTGAAGTGATTTAAGAAAAGAAAATAGGTATTTAGAAATCTGTCAATCATCTTGTTACACAGGAATTGCTATAGAATAGAAATTTTCCATTATTTAAAACTTACGCTCTAATTTTCAAACATAGTTGCCTACATCTATTATAATATCAAGTATTCAGATGGGGTTACTACACTTTCTCTCTTCTCTGTTCTAAGAAGTGAGGTTCTGAATGGAAAAGGTATGTGTTCTAATGAAATTCTCTCCTGGGGCACATCAAGACATTTTATACAATGACACACTAAGAAAGGCAATTTATGATGTGTGACTGACTCTAATGCGACTTTTTCATCATTTCATTTGTTTTCCATTAGTCAGAAAAAAAGACATAAGAACTACATATAAATTTTTTTATTATGCTCCACAGGGTTTTTTTTTTAGTATATGAGAATTCTGGTAGAATGCAATATTTTATAAGCTTTTGAGAAAATGGATGCTTAAAAATATTTTATTTTTACCTTCACATCTCTATCAAGAATTTCAAAAACATCCTTAAAATCCATCAAAAAATTTTAATTGCAAATGTTTTATAAAATATGCTTTTATAGATAAATGTTTGCTTAAACATTAATCAGCACTTTTAAACAATTTTCAATTATGATTTAGATTTCTGAAACCATTATAATTCAATTATAAACCAAAATCAGAGGTGATGGCTCTGATTATATAATTTAACAAGGCCCTATTTTTAGTTATCTGAACTGTTTTCAATCACAATTATTCCTGTTTGTGCTTCTAATAAATTTTCTACTGTAAATATGCAAATAGTGCTGTGGTGAAAACATTATCAGACAGAGCATATCTAGAGTATTTGCATGACACTTTTAATTCAGCCAGGCTTTTGTCTTTAACATAGCTCTTTATTACTGTCCTGTCCCAATTCCAGGTTGCACAACAACTTCTTTGTTCCTGTGTTCTTTCATTCTTTCTTGTTAGTTTCAAGAGTTTTCTGTTCTTTTTCTACCCTACATTTACCCTCTTCACATGTTTCTTTTCATTATTTGAACTATGATCAGTAAACACATAAAATGTAGTAACTCATTTAGAGTCCTAAGATATAGTCTGTTAATGACAGTAGGAAAAAAGTACGCTTAAATAAAGTAATATGTGGAAAAGCCAAAATAGTTACTTATTAAAATAAAAGGTGTTTGTGGATTTATGCTGGCATTAAAAGTCAGAAAATAGTAGGAAAACCATTTGAGAATATGCAAATATATTTAAGATACTGTAAATTCCTTCTGTGTTGTGAAGAAGTGAAACAGCAATCTATAGTATATTTTGAAAATCATTTATGCATGCCACAATCTCATATAATCATTAAAATATGATTGATAGAACAAGTGAAGATGAGATGCAAAATATGAACTATTTTAAATGTGGCATGAATGTGCAGTAGAAAGAACAAGACAAAATGGGATGAATAGAGTAGTATCATTGGTAACATTTAAAAATATATCACCAAATGTATTGTGATTTGGATGAAAAGTGTCCCTAAAAAGCTCACATGAGACAATCCAGGAAGGCTGAGCTGAAATGATTGGGTTATAAGAGCATTAACTCAGTCAGTGAGTTAAACCCCTGATAGAGATTAACCGGTAACCATAGGTTGGAAGGGTGTGACTGAAGGAGGTTGGTCATTTGAGGTGCCCCTTTGGGATGTATATTTTGTATATGGTGTGGACTCTCCCTCTCTGCTTTGTAGAGCCATGCCTTGATCAGGTTCCCTCTGCCTCATTCTTCCACTGTGTTGTTCAGGCTCACCTCAAACCAAGTAATGAAGCCGGCCTTCCATGGGCTAAGACCTCTGAAACTGAGAACCCCAACTAAATTTCTCCTAAAATTGTTCTTGTCAGGTTTTAGTCACAGCAGTGAGAAAGTTGACTAAAACAAAATGTAAATGGAGTAAATACTTCATTTAAAAATTAGAATAAGAAAATTCAATATTTAAAAATAAGTAGAAGAAAAAAGTAGTAGATATGCTATAAATAGGCTGAAATCATTAAATAAATAAACATTGGTGCAAATTAAACTTCCTGTAATCATCAAATTGAATTCCAGGATCAGACTCTGGAATTAAGTCATGCATTAAGTATACTCATTAACACATCTCTTAGTGCAGGTTGTTGGTGATCAGTTTTGCTCAATTTTGTTTTTCTGCAAATAGTCAAATGTTTCTAATATTTTCTCACTGATTCAGATATTATTTTTGTCTCTAACCATTTTGAGCTGAATTTTTCATTTTAGGTATATTCACATGCACTTTTAAGAAATAACACAAAGTGTTCCCACGATACACTTTATTAGTTTTTCCACTGTAAACATCAGCAAAGCTATAGCAAAATAAATGCTGATATATTGATGGTTTAGGACATTTCCATCAGCACAAGTATTTCTAATGTTTTCCTTTATCACTACACTTACTTCCATCTCAACTTTTCTCCGTTTCTGCAGTTTTCCCATTTCAAGAATACTGTTAAGATGGAATCATAGAGTAACATACTGGGATCAATATTTTTTTCTTTTTTTACTCAAAATAATACTTTGGAGATTTACTCAAGTTGTTAGAAACAACAATAGTTCATATTGTACTCCACGGCAAATAACAAGAAGTGTTTTACCATTTATCTGTCAAGGGACATCTGGGCTATTTCCAGTTTGGAGCTATTATGAAAAAGTTGTTATATGAAATTATATAAAGGTTTTGTGTGTAAATAAGTGAGAATGAGTTTTCATTTCATTGGGCTTAATGCCCAGGAGTTCTACTGATGAGTTATATGGTAACTGAAAATTCAGTTCTTTGAAGAAATTATGAATTTTTTAGTAATATCAACAGCTTTGTATGAATGATAGAGTTCCATTGCATTCTTATCAGCATATGATGTCATTATTGTTTATTTATCACATATAGACATTCTGATGAGTAGAATCATGTCTGTGTGTGTGTGTGTGTGTGTGTGTGTGTGTGTGT
>PVKS010015316.1:16953-46380 GCA_004027875.1 Aplodontia rufa | reverse complement strand
ATTAAAATGCTGGTCCCTGTGCACTGCTCTGGACCTTTATTCCTTAACAGATTTAAGTCTTAGGGGTGGACCCTTGGACAATCAAGTAGTCCCTGTTTGCCTCATCTCAACAGATGACTGGCCCACAGCCAGGTAGTGTTTAGAATGTCCTGAAGATCATAGAGTAGAGCCTGAATTCTGATTCTCCTTCATCATACATTTTATTTTATCTGACTTGTGAAATTATGCTTTTGTATCTGCTTTAATATTACCTGAACCCTTTATTTTATTTTTTCAGAATGAAAATTTGATCTTGGCATCTATTGATTTTTAGTGAAAAGTATAGAAGGGAGCATGCACATATTGGTGATAATGGGGAGAATTGCATTCTTGCTCAAGGAAACCCATTCCTTGAGATTCTGGTAGGAGAGACTTGCATGCTTCAGTTATTTCCCTGGGTCCAGTTAGGGAAATGTGATTGCTTTTGACCATGTACGGAAATATTCATTTATTTGGATTGCCTTCAGGTATTAAGTTTTGTGGGGGTTTTTTTGTTTGTTTTTTGTTTTTTGTTTTTGCATTTCATTATTTATTTAGATGTTTAAGCTCTCGCACTAAGTTTTTACAAGCAGGTGAACACTGACAAATTATTTCTCCCACAGAACTATAACCACGCATTCCCAGACAGTGTAAATATATGGTTGAACTAACATTAGTACACATCCAGGTGTTAAGTTTAGTTACTTCCCAAATAATCATTTAAGGAGACTTAACTATAATCAGAGAGATGGAAGAACAATCCCCAATCCTTAATTCTTTTATTTACTATAAGTTATTTATAGTTAGCAAGCTGTCAGTTTCTTGCTATTAAATGTTATTTGAAAGAAAATAATTATCTAGGGATATCCATTTTAGGTGAAAATTAAATGATAACTTTACACTTGCACAACATCTTAAGGAGAGCCATTTTCTTCCAGTGTGTTTTAGGAATGGAATGTGTGAATTTTATTCTTTTGAGAAAGAGAGGCACGTTAACCCTACTGCAGACAGAAAATTCTTCCATAAATTTAGATAGTCAATTTTAGTTTCCCAGTACCTCTCATCTCATCTTGAAACCTAGGCATAAATCTTACCTATCTGTGGAACTCCTTTTTATTGTTATTACAACCTGTCAGTTCTTTTACTGAACCTCTTCCATTTCTAGATGGTACTGTTAGACATGCCATTAGCATTTGTTATTGGGTAAAGGTCTTTGTAGCCCTCATGTTGGTCTCACTGCCTGGCTCTGTGGTAGGCAGGAGAGATAAACCAATGTGTTGAAGATCTCACTGTAAGCGACGGGCCAGGAATCACATTCTAGGACTGACCATTGGTCACCTGTCTTTTTCCTCCATGTTGAGAACACTCCCCATGACTTTGGGGAATCCAAGAGGCTGAGCTATTTCTAATCATCTGCTGCAAACTTTCTGGGAAGAAAGGGCATTTTTAGCACTTGTTTTCCTTATAACTGCCCTACCTATCCTTTATTGTTATTAAGATTGATCAATTTCCCATCTTTGTCTTAATACTGTAGATGCTCAGCTTAGTGATCTGGTTATTTCCCTAGTAATATCTAGAGAGGTGAAGTTGATTAGTTAACAACTAATCTGTTAAAACTGGCCAAAACCAAGACCTCTGGACTCCTACTGTAGCCACCCTCCCACCACATTGCAGTATCGCTTCTCCGTACCTCCACCAGTCACATCTAGCTAGAGAAGAGATACTCATGCTCCCTCTTTCAAGAGTACACACAGTGTCGTGTGAGTGTGTAAGAGATTGCCAAAGCCTTGTGAAGGATTCTAAGACAGTTTAAGAATCTCTGGCGACTGGCCCCTGTTGGACCCTGTGACATTTACCATTCCTCTTTTCTGCTTTCCTAAATTCCTAGTGTGGTTTTTCAGTATGCAAGTATAAGAAAGGCAGTAATGTATATCATAGTGTTACCTAATATTTATTTAGAGCTTGTTACTTTTAAGGTACAATTTTATATTTTTTATGAAGGTGGAACATAAATAATAAGTGAATACATCATATGGCATGCAGCTTGATGAATTCTTACACATTCATATATCAAAAGGCTCCTCAGGACCTTCCCAGTCAGAGCCCTTCTGTCCCCAAGGTAACCACTACAGACTTATGTCACTTGAGAATAGTTTTGCTTGATCTTGACCTTCATATCATTGAAATACGCCTTTTGTTATTCATTGATTTTATAATTACTTGTTCTTTTATAACTATGTAATATACTTTTTATGATTATACTGCAATTTATTCATTACCTTGAATGATGGGCAATTGATTGTTTCTAGACTTTGGTAATCATGACTAAAGATATGATAGATATTCTTATACATATCGCTTGGTGGGTACATATTAGGTATGTTCCTAAGAATTAGAACGGAAAACTTATACTGCCACAAAGCATGTGCATAATTTATTTATTCTAGGAGTCACCACAACCCCATAAGATGGATAGGGTAAACAGTGTTTCCGTTTTATTTTTGAGGAAAATTAGGTATGAAGTGGTCCCATACCTTTCCAGGGCTCCTGAAGGGCTGAGGTTATGCTTGTGTTCTTTACACCAGACTGGAGGATTTTTCTGGGGTGCTCTATTGCCATTGTCTATACTCTATTGTGTCAAATAAGCTATAGATGACATTAATGAAACCAAATTTATGGGCTTTTAGGCAAACTGGTTTATCTTGATGGTTTTTTATGCATCTGGGATCACCTGATGTTGTTGTAATCAGCCTGATAGAACTCCGATGTTTTTAATTTGGGCATTGGTAGGGGTCTGAGCACAAGCTGAAGGTTAATTTTTAATCTTATGGAGGGATAGGACTGGCAGTTCCAATACAGAGATTATTTAATGATTCCATCTCTCTGTGTGTGGCCAGGATTGCATTTCAGTATACAATGAATAAAAGTGGTAGTTTTTTCATTTCGTGAAGATCTCAAGGTAAGAGGCTCTTTGTGGCAACCCCAGGTAGATTATGACTGTTTGAGGAACGGGAATATGTCACACAAGTGTCCTTTCTATTTATTCTCTATTTTTTCCAGCATACTGGAGAGAAAAAGAACAGGAATGAAGATGAGAGTTGACTCCTACCCTTTTCTGCTACAGAGAATCTGTTCCTCTTATTGAGAAAGCAAGCCAGTCCTTGAATTCTCTCCTCTGTCTCTAGCTTTCCTGTCAGTGCACGGTCTGGAAATTACTTTCCGTTAAAAAAAAACTCTGATGAGGAGAAGTGATATGTGTAAGAGATCAGCCTTGCCCAGGGCATTGGGAAGGATAACTGATGGCAGCTCATATTGCTATAATTTGCTTGCGCAGAAATGTGAGGCAGATCTGTCAGGAAAATCAGCTGCAGATGTTTTAGCACTTGATGGAAATGAAAAGGTTTTTACTGCTGCTCTTCTCTCTGTAGGAGGCTAGCCTATTCTCAGACATGTGCCATTTATGTTTGATTTTATACACTGTGGTCATACTGTGCAGACAGGCCTACCTTAATTTATCCTTTAATTTCACTGTGAAGGGGGCTTTGCAGGTAGGGAAGGAATGGTAGTTGAAACTTCTAGAGGCTAAGTGCCAAACAGTAAGGATTTTCTAGATTCATCTGTAAATACCTATAATGGTTCAGGTTACTAAGGGTCAAGAGGTAGTCAACTGTTTTACCACTGATCCCATGGAGTTTGTCATTTGATTTGGATATGCTGGCCCTTTTTGGCCCCACAAAAGTCTATGGCAGGACACAGCTCTACTTTTTACTCTGTTCTCACTCTATCTGTCTTTTTAAAAGTGCTGAGTATTGAGGCCCAGGACCTTGTGCTTGCTAGATACCTGCTGAATCTCTGAGCTACCATGCCCAGCCCTCATCCTAACTGGATAAGGTCTATCATTAGCCATATATTCTTTTTTTTTTTAAAGAATCAATTTTATTTAGTTTTTCATGTGGTTTTCATTGCTGCAACACTTCGTTGTGTACATGGTGCTGGGCTTTGAATCCATGTCTTCATGCATGCCAGGCAAGCTCTGTAACTGCTGAGCCACCACTCCAGCTCCTGCCATATATTCTTAATAAAGGGAGAACCATGCAGTGGTAAATTATAATGAATAGGAGAGGCAAGGTACAAAATAAAAATCATTTTAAATAGTGATAATAATCAGGAGTACCATAAAGATTAATTTGGGAATCTAGGGTAGAGCAGTTTGTTTAACCTTTAGGCATAAACCATGTGCAAGTAAATGTGTAAATTTCTTATTTTTCTGTACTTGATTCTTAGATAATCAAGTATGAACTTTATTCATAATCACCCAGAATAAACAATTAATGGTACAGAAACTGCATTCCAGTTCTCTTCCATACTGTGTGCCCCCATTGGTAGGATTTTCTGTTTGTTATAGCTTTCCCAGCCCTGCACTTGGTTCAGTGTAGGGTCAACAAAAGCCTATGAAAAAAAAATCCATAAATGTCCTTAAGAGAAGATAAATTCCTTAATCTCTCAGTCAAAATGACGGTTAATAGATAGTGAAATTTAAAAAGTCTAGGGGAGAGAGCTTGAGTCAACAAACCAAGCATCAGGCCATGTCTGTACAAAGCCATTGCCCAGTTATGCAGAAACAGCCTTTGCTGTTACCATTATGTTACCTGTGTGTGAGTTTCTGTGCTTGAGAAGTGGAAGGATGGGCAGAACTTGCTTCCCAAGACTTGCTGCATGCAACCTAATACTTAGTGGATGACTTTGGTTTATGATTTTTTAAAGGATATATTTTAGTTTATTTAGACAAGGGTTTCAGAGACCTTGATCAGGCCCACTTTACCATAACGATAACAGGAATGTATGGGAAAAGCAGTTTTGGCTTTTTCTTCACGCTGAGAAAGGAAAGTATGACTACCCTTTTCCTTCTTGGGTGGAGGCAGTTGCAGGAGAGCAGAGCTAAGCCAGAAGTCTCCAGCACATGCGTGCTCTGCCGCATGCTGACTGACTTGAGGAGTCACATGGCACACCTTCCATCACCCCCTTTAAAATGCTCTAATAGGCTGGTCTCTGCTCCCAGCTGAGGGTCACCTTTTCAGGATAGATGGGCATGGTAAAACCTAGCTCTTGGAAGCAGTAGCCACATGCCTGGAAGTTTGAAAAGACACCCCCACCTTTACGTCTTGGAGGCACAGGATGGAAAAACGATGTTCGAATAACTTTTTGGGGCACTCACAACTTTTAAACTTCTGAATATCATTCTTCAATCCTCATAACCTTTGCTTTAGGGTCTTTGTTTTTCCGTTTCTGCCTTTTAGAAGCTCCAGGTCTAGAACGCTGAGCTGAACAGAACTCTTCTCATCCGTTTCTTATCAGCCTGTTTTCTAACAACGTCTAACATAGTGGAAGACTTTCATAAAACGGATTAAGCAGCCCCTGAAGTTCACTCATTTTTGTGTTTGAGACCAAGACATACTGGTTTGGGGTGCTTATTTTCTTAACCTTAACTTAACCAGCTGTGGAAGCAGAATTGAAATGTCAGGTGTCCATTCAGCTGATGTGGGACCCTCCCCAGAGTAACCATTCTTGACAGATGCTGACATATCCTCCCTCTTCACTAGATCTTTATCTGGTAACTAGTTAATAGGGACTGTTGAACCTCAAAATTGGTGTTTGCATCCAGAGCCAAGGAAGGAGAATGTGCCAAGATGTTGTTTGTTTTAAGCCATTTGCAGTGGGACTTTACTAAGCAAGCCTTCCTAGGTTTGCCTCTGGAATTCTAGCAAGCTATTGCCTCCATCAAAAGGGGCAAAAATGTCATTGTAGTTATATGACTGACTCTCTATTCACAGTTTCTGGCCCCCAAAGAAAAATCAAATGAAAATGCGGCAGCCGTATTTGAAGAAGGTGGTGACGTGGACGATTTAGTAAGTGCTTTCAACATATACCAGGTGTTCTAAAGATTGAAATTGAGCTGTAAATTCAGCCACAAAAGCTGCCTATCATAGACTTATTTCTTATTTGTGTTTTAATTTCTAACATACCATAAGCCCCCTATACTGTTATTTATTACCATTATAAATTTAATCAGGTAGGTGATTTCATAATGGAAATGTGGTTTCAACTACATTGTTCAGTCAGATTAATTCTCTCCTTTAAAGAGCTAAAACGAGCTAGGGAGGCTATTTCCTTAGTAGCAAAATGTTATAATTTACTGAAATTGCTCTTAACCAAAAATAAGTAATACAACATGCAATTTGTGTGGGTTGATAAATAAAAACAGCCTTTAAGAAACCTTCTTCTTAAATGTTCTCAATTAACTTCATATAAACAAAATACACTGATAGGCATTTGAGGATTTCTGTGCCTCGTTACACCATGTTGTGGGTGCCTAGGAAGCTCTGTCAATGTTGAATTTACATCCATTTGAAACTTCTTCCCTTTAAACCTCACATGATAACTGCCCAGCAAAAACTACACACTATGCTTTCTTCCTTTTTGCAAGAAGTTTTTAATACTGAAATAAGGAAATATTTTTAGTACTGAAATAAGGAAATATATATAACTCATAAAGTAGTTAACAATGAATAAGTGTGAAAGTCCATG
This sequence comes from Aplodontia rufa, assembly GCA_004027875.1. Classification (NCBI taxonomy): domain Eukaryota; kingdom Metazoa; phylum Chordata; class Mammalia; order Rodentia; family Aplodontiidae; genus Aplodontia; species Aplodontia rufa. The sequence goes on along the minus strand of PVKS010015316.1, from coordinate 39,777 downwards.
CATGCCTAACCAATGTAGTTTTCATTAAACCCTGTTTCACTAGAATAACGGTGGTCTGAAGTTGGCCTGATTCCCTTTTTAATATGTTGTTTTCATTTGCAGCTGGACATGATGTAAGTCATAGATGTTTGGGGAATCTAAGAGAGTTGCCATCTCCATGGTGCTGGGGACTCTAAGCAGAAAAACCTGGAGGACACCATTCAGGGGAACCCGAAGCTGTGGAGAGCAGCCCAGCAAGTTCCTTGGAAGTGAATCCCTCTCAGTCTTTGTCGAGTGAACACATACATACATGTTGTAAGAGATAAGTTACACCATATACAAGTTTTATAAAGAGGCATTGTTACATGCTGATTGGCATATTTTGTGTGTATGGTCTTTTTCTTCTTCGTCTATTATACACATGCTTTGAAGTTTCAGGAAAATAGATTTCCTCCTGACATGTGTATTGGGAGGATTGCAGCTCTCGTGAAGTGACTAGCATCTTCTCTGGAACCATGGCATGGTCATTGGTGAGTCCCCAAGCCCCTCCCAGTCTGCTCCTGCAGCCCCAGTCATAACATGCTGATCGAGCAATAACGTCTGCTTCCTACCTGTAAGAAGCTGAGGTAGGAAAATTGTGGGGAAGGACTGACCCATTTCTCTTTTTAATTAAGCCTTTTTAATCACAACATTGCTTTAGCTCTGTAAATAGGCAGTTTTCCATAAGCAAGGTGGGGAAGGAACAGTTTCCCTGCATTAGCATCTTAAGCAGGAAATGATGATGGTGTTATGAAGAAAAGGCCCCTATTGACCCAACTTCTGCCATGTCAGTGAACTTGAAAAAAAAACCCAAAACTGAGAAATTTACTGCCAGGAATTAAGTTATGTAGTCCCATCATTCTCTACTTACAAGTGTCAAAAAGAGAAGGCTCTGTTGTGTAAAAACACTTCTATTTTCGCAGTCTCTCATCTCCACTGAAGTCAACTTTCATTTTTCTCTTGATGGTGTTTCCTTTCCCAAAACAAGAAGAGAACAGAGCTCTTTTTTTCTTCTCTTCTGTCCTCATTCCTTCCCAACATCCTTTCTCCTCCTTCCTTGTTATCACTAACTTCTTTGTGCCCAATTACCTATATCCTAAGTACCCCCATTAAATAGTCATGGATAGACTTCATTTTTCAAATGCATTGTTAAAGGCATAAATGACTCATTTCTTTGTGGATCACTGCTAATTAGTTACTTGTCTGGAAAAAAAAATCTTCAGTGCTGGTCTGAGAACAAAAGCCCCTCTGTGCACTGATTGAAAATGGATTTCCAAGATGGAACAGAATTCATCCTGATGAGGAAAAAGGGTCTCTAGGACCGTCCCCTTGATACTCTGCACACTTGAGTCAAACTTGACATACACGTGCCCATCTGAGGCTACTCCAGTGAGGGATACCATATCAGACAGTTCATTGGACAGCTAAAGCCCAGTGGGTTCTTGTGATTTAGACAAAACTGAAGCATTCTTAGAATCACCAAGGGTGAAAACTTACTCTCTAAACTCTACCTTCTCATCAGATTCTCCTGGCAATATGAATCTGTTCAGTAAGTATGGCTCCGTAAGCACTTTTTGTCTTTGGCAGCATGGGGAATTACATCTTGGAAACATCACTTCTATCAAATCAGAGAAAGTTTGAATCAACTTAGTCCTTTAGATCGTCTCATGGATTTTGAGGATTTTTTTATTTAATTTTTCTTTTTCTTTCTTTTTTTTTTTTTTAAAGAGAGGGACAGTGAGAGAGAATTTTATTTAGTTTTTCATGTGTCTTTCATTGTTCAGACACTGCGTTGTGTACCTCGTGCTGGGGTATGAACCCTTGTTCTCGCACATGCCAGGCAAGCACTGTAACCACTGAGCAATCGTTCCAGCCCCTCTTCTCCTGTTTTTTGATTAACACTGAATGCAACAGGAAAAAAGAAGTTTTTACACCCTAGGGAGAGAAGACTAAATTAGCCATGTAATTTCCAAATCCCTTTCCTGGCAGCACAGTGTATAGCTGTACAGACTTCGTCACAGCACACTGTTAGAGTAGGAGCATTGTGTTTTAGATGAACACATCAAAGTCTCTCTTCCTTTCCATGAGATTTGCAGACCTATAGAACTTCCACATGTTCTGCTGACACGGAATAGCCTTGGAGAACAGTAAGCCCTGTGTCATCATCCATCAGCCACAGGCTAGTCCTCAGAAACCCAGTAGTCCATCGAATGATAGACATGTATGTGAATTGGAAGTCATTGATCCTAGTCTGTCCTGTCACACTGGGTCTTCTATGTCACTGAAATTTATTGATGTAGGAGGCACAGATAGAAGAATGCGACTCACCTCCCAGTCTTCATGCAAATGACCCTATGCATTTCCTAATGTCCCCCAAGGGTATGTGCTGCCTCCTGTTAAGAACCACTGTTGCTGTGCATCATGGCACATGTTATAATTCCATCCACTCGGAAGGTAGAGGCTAGAGAATTACTTGAGCCCAGGAGTTCAGCATATGGGCATCATAGTGAGACCCCATCTCAAAAACAAACAACCAAAACCAAAAAAAACTAAATGTTGGATATTAATCCTTTGCTAATTAAGGTTAAAATTTAGAATCTAAGTAAATTCTTCAAAGAACCACACTGGGGCTTGGTAGTTTTCTTTACCAGGTCTGGGATGGTTTCAAAAGTAAATGGACATAGTTCTATGCTTCCGTCTTGAATGTTTGCAATGCTAGCGCCTGACTTTGCAGCAATTATGATTAAAGCAACAGATATTCTGTCTGGCCCACTATCTCCCATGGGCCTCGTTTCACATTGTTTCCTTGTTCACCAGGTAGTCTAGATCCAGCACAGAAGCTGCTCTTTATCAGAGTAGATGCCATTAGGGGACATAGTGTGTGGGTAGAGGAGAGAAGATGGGGCTAGTACAGATTCCAAGCTTGAGTCCTGCCTCTGCTGCCTGCTGTAGGACGTCTGTTGAGATGCTGGGCTTATCTGCTACTTCATAGGATTATTAAGCTGGAAGCACACCCATGAAAGTATCTGTAAACTCTAAGATGCTTTCCACAAATGAGGTGGTTTTATGAACACACCAAACAAGGCGTGAGCAGGACATATGAACTTTTTAATAGGTCTGCCTCCTGGTTTTATTTCCATCTTATTTCTTTTAGAACCTTGAGTATTCCAGTGTTAATTTCCCTTATTACCTATTGCTATTATACTTAGGTTTTCTTTTTTATTTATTAAATGAAAAAATATCTGTGTGATCAGAGGTTGTAGGTTAGGGCAAGTCCTAATGGTTTTGACAGGGTGACCATGCATCTCACTTACCAAGGAATTGTCCTGGCATGATTGATAGTGCTCTCTTTCACTTTCAAAAGTGTCCTAATGTAGATTATATGGTCACCCTACGTTTTGATCGTATTGTAAATATTGCAACCAGGGCCCAAGGAATGGCTGTATGCTTGCCTTATTGCCTTACGCCTCTGTTGGTAAATCCCTCTAGAACTAAATATGTAAAGAACATGCAGCAAAATGGAAATTAGCATACTGCTTTCACATTCACATGTTTCAAAGGTCTTTGGAGCAGACAGGCTATCACGTATGGCTTAGGTTTGGAGTCTGTCTCATACATCCAGACCTTACCACCAGCTCCCTGCCAACCTGAGACAGAGCAAAGGATTCTCATCAGGCCTGCTCAGATGGAGTAGGCCCTGGCTTTCTTGCCTAGCTGCCAGCACGAAGCAGAGGGTGAAAATGCATGTGGTGTTTGACACATGCATAACCTAATGTGACCCCATCACCAGTCATATGTGTAAGTCCTCCTCCCTGTTCCAGGCAAGGGAATGTTAGGGGATGCAGAGAAGGAACTACCCCCCATACCTCACCCCCACATAGGTGCATCCACCTCTCAGAAGTAGAGTTGCTAACCCCTGCTTAGTGTTATTGACTTCCTGAAGTAATTTTGGAATGGAAAGAAATGCTTCATTTCTCCATCTAAATGTAACCCAGGAACAGAGAGTTGTTCAGAGAGGCATAATGGCAGAGTGCTTTGAAACATCACCTGGATGTTAGACACTCCTAGGTTTATTAAATTTCAGTGGCAGTAACACTTAACAGCCACATGGCCTCAGAAATTCCCTGAATCTTCCATAAGTAACAAAATACTGAAATCTCTTGTGTTTTCACCCGTGGCCACAGTAGCCTAGGAGAAGACAGATCTTCTCAAAGGGGATTTGAAGATGACTTTGCAGAAGTTGCTTGGATAATGTAGAGGAAGCAGCCCAGACACATGCCCAGTCCAAAGCTCACATTGTAGGCTTCCCAGGCCCACCTGTATTTGCACTGCAGCACTGTGGGACAGGGAAGGGCACTGATGGGGGAAGAAGGGCTCTGACAAACACAGTGTGGGGTGGCATGTGTGAATATCCAGATTTCTCTAAGCCTGTGCCTGTTACCTTCATCTGCTGAGAATTTTAACCACCCTAACAAGGTTATTGTTTGGCAAAACAAGGTGGGAAATAAATGGTAAATAAAGCTTACTCTGCACAGAATTCCCCCTTTAGGAACACATCTGTTTTTAGGTAAATACTTTGATGTACTCTTTGGAAGGTGGGATGATGTCAGAAAGAGGAATGTAGATGGAGCTGGAAAGAGGAGGTCCTGGTGTGCTGGCTGCCAACTGGAGTGTTGTTGAAGGTTTTATTGTAAATGAGGGCAGAGTTATAGAGAAGGAGGGGGATGAAGAGAAAGAAGAGTGATAGGGCAACTGCAGGAGTAAGTAACTTTGGGAGGCAGGGAAGCCCAGATGTTCATGGGCTTTCTTTTCTTCATTTGTCCAGGGTAGGTGTGAGTGAATCTCTCTTCTCTGAATATTCGGTACAACACCCATTTCTCACCAGTATGTTTGGAGTTGGTTATTGTAAGGGATGCAGATGTACTGTGGATTGTGGCCTGTTCCTAGGAGGGTAAGGGTAAAAACTGACTGTGCAGGAGAGTCCATTCATCTCTGGATTATGTGCATACCTTAACCTGAAATCATACAGATGTAAATGATCATGAACTTAGCTTCTTCATAGAGGTTGAAATAGAGGCCCCCGTGCTTCCTTCTATGGCCAAAATCAAATATCTGTATTACTCTCCATTTACAAAGAAGAACAGAAATGAATTCCGTTGCTGAAAGTAACTGCAGATGACAACTTGGCCAGGAAAGCACTAAAGGTAGCATGTGAGGCATTTGTCATTGCTCAGAACTTTAAATTTGCATTCCAAGCTGTTTGAATTCAAATAACACAAACAGAAGCAAGATGAAATGCAACGTCAAAGGCTTGCATGTTCTTGTGTGGCCACATCACCTTTGTTGTTTATTTCAAGGTTGCTGGGTCTGGTATTAACGCACCCCATGCTGGGTATCTTGCCCAGGTCCTCAGGCACACTGGGCAAGGACTCTACCACTGAGCCACATCCCCCGTTCCTAGTGTTAAGATTCTTGTTTGCTGAGAGATCTCTGAAAAATTTGAAAACACAACAGGTATTTTCTCTTTCCTTTCTCTAGTAGTCTTGATATTTATACATTTACCATAGGATGCCGGAGGAGGGGTGACAGGAACATTTTGGTTGATTGGGAAAGGACACCCATAGTAGCTCAAAAGGGCTGAGACCTGAAGGGGCCCTGGGGGATGCCCAAATTCAGATAAGAGCCGATGGAAGGCGATTAGGCTAGGAGAGCTTGAGCTCAATAGTCAGTTTAGTAAGGTGATTCTTGAGAATGCTATTAGCCCTTTCAACCTTACCCGAGGATTGGAGTCGATAAGGGATGTGGAGCCTCCAGGTGATGTTGAGGCCTTTGGAGAGTAATTGAACAACCTGAGAAGTGAAGGCTAGACCGTTGTCTGACTGGATGGAAGCAGGAAGTCTGAATCTGGGCATGATCTGTTCAATGAGAATGGAGGCAACGGTGTCTACAGTCTACCTAGAGGTGGGAAAGGCCTCTATCCAGCCTGGAAAAGTATCAACCGAAGTAAGTAGATAATGAAGCTTTTTGTGTCTTGGCATATGGATAAAATCAAGCTGCCAGTCTTCGCCTGGTTGATGGCCCCTCATCTGATGTGTTGGGAGCTTGGGTTTGGTGCCGCCTTGTGAGGAAATGATGGAGCAGACCAGGCAAGCGGAGTGAGCCTGCTGGAGAAGAGTTCCCATTCCTGGGAGATAAAAGAGGGGTTGGAGAAACTGCAGAAGAGTCTTGGGGCCAATATGAAGGGTGTTGTGAATGTCCATCAGCAAGTTGTAAGCTTGCTGTTCGGGAGGGACAATCTGGTCCCCCAGGAAAATCCAGCCATCAGCCCCAAAATGGCCACCCTGAGTTATCAGGTCTTTCTGTTCCTGAGAGAATAGTTAGGTTTAATTGCAGTAGATAGAAATAAGATGGGGGCTGTTGAGGACTTTGTTGATAGCCCCTGTGCTATAGAGTCTGCTTTATTGTTACCCATGGCTATAGGGTCTGAGGATTTTTGATGTCCTCGACAGCATATGATGGCAACTTGGGATGGCAGCTGAAGTGCCTCCAAGAATTTGGAAATTAGGGAGGCATTGAACACTGGTGACCCCTTTGTGATTAAAAACCCATGCTTCTTCCAAATAGCCGAATTTGAGTGAGCAATTAAGAAGGCATATTTGGATTCTGTAAATGTTAACCTGTTTACTTTAGAGAGAGTGAGTGCCCTAATGAGAGCAAAGAGTTCAGCTTTTGGGGAGGTGGTCCCTTCTGGAAGGCAGCTGGCTTCCAGAACTGAAGTGGTGGCGACTGCCACGTAAGTGGCTCTATGGTGTCCATCAAGACCTAATACAGAACTGCCATCTATGAAAATGGTTAAGTCAGGAGAGGGGAGTAGGTAAACAAAGAAGTCCTCACCAGGTGAACGCAGAGCCTCCAGCACCTGTGGACAAGAATGGCTCATAGTTAAGGGAGGTGGGGACAGGGGCAGAATTGTAGCAGCATTGAGAGAAGAGCAGAGAGTGATGGTGGGATTTTCTACAAAGAGGAGGTGAAGCTCTTGAATCCATGATGGGCTCAGGAGGGGGAGGGATTTATGGCTTATGTCATCCCATGACAGAAGGTGGAAGAGCGAGAAAGGGAGACTGAACTCATCCTTTTATCAGAGACAGAGAAAAAGGAGGAGGGGGCAAACTCTTGTTTGATAAAACAGATCCCCTATAACTAACACACTCCTGAGGTAAAAGGATTAATCCAGTCCTGAGGGCAGAGCTCTCATGGCCCAATCACCTCTTAAAGTCTCAGTGCAACACACTATTGCATTGGGAATTCAGTTTCCAACACATGAACTTTGGAGGGCACATTCAAACCACAGCACTATGTAAGTCCAGAAGTGGCGTCAGCCTTCTAGACACCAAGTCTGCTGTACATATGGTAATTGTAGGTTCGTTTGAGGTTTACAGTCAGTTCATTGAAGTAACACTTCCCATGGAGGATGCCAGTGTGAGAAACTTCGGTCTCTCCCAGCCCTCCTGCTCCACCTGTCTTTTCCTCACATCTTGTGTCATTGCCAGAGATTCTGCAGAAATGGAACTGGAACAATTCCCACCATCTGTCGTGAGGCATAGGCCTAAGCCTCCCCGAAGGGACCAGGGAAAGCATACCAGGTCCTTTCCACACATTTAACTGTCCCTACACCAGAATTTAGGTGAGTGCTTTGAGAAGGTGGAGCTGTCCCTCCCACCATCACCAGTGGCCTCTGGCTGGCCCACCCTTGGCAATTATAGGACCAGGAGGGGTAGGGAGGAGTACAGGCATGGAATTTTAGTTCTTTAATCCAGGGCTTCAGTGTTCTTGTTGATTTTACAGTACTTTTGCATCCTTATTCTTTTCCTGGAAGGCTGCTTTTTATAATCCACCAAATATAAAAATGAGGCCAGCCTGGAATCGAACTCCCTACAGTTCAGATCCTGCCTGCTATGGTTCCAGGATGGTTTGTACCCGCTGCTCTCAAATTTCAGCATAATCCCCACTGCAAGGTATTAAAAGAATGGAAACTTAAAGGTGTGTGGAGGTGGGAAATGATTAAAATTAGATAATCTCAAGGGTGGAACTTCCATGGCTGAGTCCCGGTAGCCTTATAAGAACAAGAGAGATGAGGCATACAACTCGCATCATGTTGTTTCACCTCAGGATCTGCCAACAGAAGGCCATGACCAGATGCAGTCCCTAGAACTTGTGCCTCCAAAACCAAAGCAAACCTTTATAAAGTAGGCTATCTCAGGTGTTTTGTTATAGTATTGGAAAGCAGATTGATACACTGTACTATATGCTGGCTGTGTGACCTTGGCCAAGTCACACAACCATTCCCCATCTCAGTTTCTATAACTGTCAGACAGGGTTTATGTCAACCTAACTTCCCAGGTTGCAGAATGAAATGAGAATGAATCACATGCAATGCTTGGTAAATGCCACATAAAGTGTGGCATATGATTATTATAATATTCCCCGTTATTATTGGCCTCTCCAATTCTGTATTTATTCTTCTAGTACCAGCACCTGTTTGATTTTAAAATGCCCTATTCTGGCTTCTAAGATAGATACCCTAGCCTTACGTGGATTAGCCAGTAAAAAGTGACACTCAGACAACTCCAGCATTTTCCATTACTTGCTCTGGTATCCAGTGTTCATTTCTCAAGTAGGCAATCCATTTTTTCCTACAAATTGGATAGCTGCCTCTCTGGATGTTGGAGGCAGAAGAATGGGACACTTGCTAAGAGAAAAAAACTAAAAGATTGAGTCCTAGATGGGAGGATCTCTGTGTTTCAAGTCTTAGAATCTCAGTAACTCAATCACAATGTGTCCATTCACCTGGCTCCTTTGTTTGAAGATCTCCCTTCCTTTTTCAACTCTCTGGACCCTGGTCCTCCAATGGTGTCAGGGTTAGATGCCTTTTATGGGCCACTTTGATTAATATCCTGATGAAAGCTTGATCAACACTCAAACTGTCATCCACCCACTGGCAAAGGGAGGCAGGGGAAGTACATGGTTCTAATTAATAGTCTGAGCAGAAAGGACCCTTGAAATTGCTGGACGGGTACTCTGAGAGTGCACACAGGCATGTGAATGCATGAGGAGTGTATATATAGAGAGAGGCAGGCACATACTTAAACTCTAACACACATACACACTGCCATTTCACACACAGCAGGATCCTTGTGCCCAGTGTACATGCATACATTCCCTTCCTGGGCCACTGTATTTGTTTCCTAGGGCATCTTAAAAAGACATCTGTCATATTGGATTACAAACACACCCTATAGCAATGTGACCTTATCTTAACTAATCACATCATCGAAGACCCTATTTCTTAATAAGGTCACATTCTAAGGTACTTTGAGGTTAGGACTTCAATGTAGCTTTTGCAGGGAAAGCAATTCAACCCATAAGAACAATGGAGACTGGTTCTTATGACTGCAGAAAATAACTATGTGGAGTTAGAGCAAGGATCTGTGTGGTATGGGTGTGTGTGTGAAGGGGAAAGGGATTGAGCTGGGGACACATACAGCAAGCAGGCTTTCTTCGGGGAATAATAGCACCTGAAACATGGGGCTTAAGGGTTTTGGGGGGGTTTGTGTTTTGTTTATTGAGAGAGAGAGGGACAGTAAGAGGCATAGATAGAATCAATTTTTATTTAGTTTTTCATGTGGCTAAATTTAGTTCCTCCAGCACTTCATTGTGTACATGGTGCTGGGGTTTGAACCCGTGTACTTGTGCTTGCCAGGCAAGTGCCATAACTGCTGGGGCTCAAGGGTTTTAGGCCTTTCTATAAATATAAAAAAGTGTGTGTGAGAGTCTGTCTGTGTATTAGGGGTTCTTGCTGTGTGAAATGGTGAACACTTACCCATCTTGTGTAAGTAGAAAAGATCAGACTGTTAACTTGTGAAGAAGTAATCTGTGTCTATTGAGAATGTGATTCCGAAACAAACTGCAAGTGTTGTATAAATGTCAGCTGTTATTGATATGCATGTGCCTTTGTTTCCTTCCAGTCATGAATTCTAGTATGTTATAAAGAAACAGATCCAGTGGCCAGTGTCTTACTAAGTCCCAGTTAGGTGACCCTGACCTTTCATATTAGACTTCACGGATATTATGTGGGCTACAGGGAATCTTATCCAAGGGTGGCAGGAAAGGATGCCTCTTGATAGTCCAGCCTCCCAACAAGCAGATCCCTGTGCCTACCCATTCCCATTCTATAAAATTCAATTTAATAATCGTGTATTGAGCATCTGCTATATCTAAAACACTACTGGGCACTCCGGAGGAAGCAAGTTTGAAGAGCATATGTTGCTTGTCTTGTGGAAGTTTATGGTCCAATAGGGAGAGAAGTTCACAAACAGCCAGAATCCACAGCAAGAGGGCTGTAACGAAGATACAGGAAGAGTTTCAGAACACTGAAAAGATTAGCTTCAGTCTTAGTCATTGGGATGCTTCCTGGAGCTGGTAGCAGTTAAGAGGATTGTAAATGAAACAAGAATTTGATCTAGCAGAGAGGGGCCAGCCGTTCAACTCAAGACACAGCAGATGTCATGAAAGGCTCAGGAAAGGGTCAGTGTTGTGATCTGCTCGATGGTGAGGTGCAAGATGGAGAATGGAGAAAGTTAGACTATTGCGGTCTGATGGGATGATTACCATGGGGAACCCCTATTTGTGAAGGGTAAAGTAGTCAGATGGGCACTTGAGCAAGGCAATGCTGATAGCAGGGCACACGTCAGATGGAGAGGCTTCAGAAAGGCAGGGTGCAGGAGAGCCATGTAGAGGCTGCTGGAATAGCCTCAGAGGGAGATAAGAGGGTCTAAACCAGGGCAGCCTCTGAGGAGTGGAGAGCTGGGATGGCCTGAAAGCCCCTTAGTGATAGGAATCCATCTCTCCCCTTGGGTCCTGAGATGCCTGGGGGAAAGTAGGCCACTGTCAAGGGCATGTGCTGTAAGTCCCCCCAATCCACCTGTCAGTTGGGTTAGCTTGTCCCCCAGTCTTTCCCCTCCTCTCAGAGCACGTCTCTTACCCTGCTCACTGCAATTGACACCTGTCCCCCTCCTGCCTCAGCCACATCCTTCTCTGACCTCCTTTTTTTCAGGAAAAAAAAATTTGCTTCTGCCTGTTTTATGCAGCCTCTCCTACAAAGTTCTTGCCCATGTCATCTTTGCCTGTGTCCATCAGAGGAGGAAACTGGAAAAAGGCACTGTCTTCCCAGGGCTGTAAGTGTTCTGACCCCACCTTTGTCCACCAAGAGCATTTACTGAACACCTTGCAGTTTGTCCTGGCCAGCTCTGGGTTCTTGTTCCCAATCCCACACTTAGGGAAAAGTGGAATAAGAATCAGTGTCTGGTTATTGGGAGGTACCAGGCAGGGATGCAGGCCAGCTCTGGGGGCAGTGTCACCCAGACTACTACACCTTGGAATCACCTGGAGGCTTTGATGACTCCCTATACCCAGTCCACAGGGAACAGCAGTGTTTAAGATCCCCAGCTGATTCCATGCCCAGCCAAGTTTGGGAACACATCCTGGGGTTTCTTGGCAATTTGTAGCGCTAATCATCAGTGTGGAGTGAGACTGGCAGGGGCTATCTAGGTGCTCCTTCCTGTATAGCATGGAGGCATTTTGAACTCTGGATCCTTCCTATAGTCTCCCTTGAAATGAACTCTTAAGCCATCTCTTGGTATAAGTCAAAGTATGCCATCGGATGACCCCGATTTCCTGGTTGCCCTCTCCTCTCTTAGTGCTATTGTGTAGTATACCTTCAGCATGACTCCTCCAGTCTTGTCACTCAACCATTTCCTACTCACTTCATAGTACCAAGGGAACAAAGCGCTACTGGAATATGTAATTCAACGTCCTACTCAATCTAACATCTCCATCTTCATTCCTGTGAGTATGTGAGTCTCATGTGACAAGCCCAGCCAGAGGAGGAACCCTGTACCCCACTTTCTTCCTAGAGGTGAAATGATGAAATTGTGCTTACTCTAATAAGGGGTAGTATTGAGGATACAGAAAAAAGGTGGTGGTCTAATGTATTACAAAAAATCTTTTCTACAAGTTCTCAAAGATCTTAAGGATCCCTCCTCTTCTGACCATTTTAAAAATGTCCTTAGCCATTTATACTTCTATAACAGAATACTACAGTCTAGGTAATTTATAAACAAACGTTTATTTTGCTCAATGTTCTGAGGGCTAGGAAATCCAAAGTCAAGGGTTTACATCTGGTGAGGACCTTCTTGCTGTGTTATAACATGATTGAAATCATCACATGGGGGGAGAGCACACGAGAGGGAAAGTGGCCAAGGTCATCCTTTATAAGGATGCCACTCTTGCTGTAATGCCCCCTCCCCGCCACAGTAATGACAATCCATTTGTGAAGGCAGAGCCCCCATGACTTTGTTAGCTCTTAATGGTTCCACCTCAACACTGTTGGATTGTGGATTAAATTTCCAACACATGAACTTTAGGGGGAACACATTCAAACCATAGCTTGAACATGTCTCTCCATAGCTCAAGCCTTTGTTCCTTGTTAAATTGATGGTGCCTCTAATGAAGGTAATAGTTTAAGCTCTTAACAGTTATATGTATCTTAGTGTGGATTCTAGCTGCAGATTAAGTTTCATTTCAGGAGTAGTAAAAGAACATTGTGGTGAGATGTGAGGCAAGAGGTGATGTAGAAACAGATACAATTTCCATAAACCAAGAAGTTTGTCTTCTTTCCTGGGTTGTGAGCACAAAGAGGTACCTAAGTCATTTGCTGTGGCTTCATTCAAGTGAGAAGCTCGTATCGGATCACACTTTAATGTCCCAGGACTTGTGAGCTGCACACAAAAGAATTGTGGTGCTCTCCTGTGCCTTCTCAGAGATTTCATTCTCCATCTGAGACTTTCTTTCCTTGCTAGATTCTGACGACAGAGATAAGCAGAAAGCATAGCCATGACCAAAGCCACTGGGGACCCAAGTAGCAGCCTTGTTTATGGCCAGGAAAGCACCTAACATCCCCTGATACAGGGCTTCCGGGTACCTGAGGCCTTACCTACTGACTTTCAGTTGCCTACAGGACAGAGATAGGAATGTCTCCATAGACTGATGGTAAGGTTTATGTGACTTGCCTGGGCTGAGGGATGTCCAGATTGCTAGCTAAGCATTGTTTCTGTGTGTCTGTGAGGGGGTTTCTGGAAGAGATTGATCTGCCCTCGGCAGTGTGGATGGGCATCATGTCATCCATTGAGAACCTGAGTGAACTACTTCTCGCTCCCTGGAGCTGCAACACCCATCTTCTCTTGCCTTTAAACATCAGCATTCCGGGTTCGAAGGCCTGTTGAGAACGGCACCGCCGGCTCTTCTCATTTTCCAGCTTACAAATGGCAGACCATGGGATTTCCCAGCCTCCATGGTTATGTGAGCCAATTCCTATGAGTCTCTTCAGTTCTTTAAGTGGGTCCCCAAACCACAACAGTTCACCTTACAGTCTTTCAGAGTTACAGTGGTGTAAGATCAGTGCTTATTCGGTAGATATGGTGCTTCAAATTTTAAGTTTGGCTCTTCTCCCAGGCTGGTGAGATTTAGTACAGTACTGTCTCATTGCTGGCCAGTGGCAGTGAGCCACAGCTCCCGCTCAGCTACATGATCATGGCTAACCAGTTGACAATCTACACTGTGCTGTGCAGCCAAGCTATGCTATTCGACAGGTGTGTTAGCTTTACATTACTGTAACAAATACCTGAAATAGTCAACTTAAACAGAGGAAAAGCTTATTTTGGCTTACAGTTTTGAAGGTTTCAATTCATGATTGTCCTCTTGCTTTTGGGCCTGTCACAAGGCAGTATATCATAGCAGAGTGTGGTGGCTGAGAAGCAAAGAGAGAGGAAGAAGCTGAGGTCCCACTAAGTGTGAGGCACTTCCTTAGTGACCTAACTCCTCCCACTAGGCCTCACCTCTCAAAGGTTCAACCACCTCTTAGTAGCACCACGGACAGGTGACCATGCCTTTAACACATGGGTCTTTGGGTGACATTTATCCAAACTGTAGCATAGGCTATTAAATGTATTTTCAGTTTGACATTTTCAACTTATCAAGACAACCCCATCCTAAGTCAAAGAACATTTGTGTATGTGTGTATGTCTGTGTGCACACACACATATTTTTGTGTCCTACTGGCTGTTTTTCTGGAAAATGCTGACAAATACAGAGATGGAAAGAGGGGAGTTCACTGTGCCTGAGCCCAGGGTCAAGAAAAGAGTGTCCAACCCTCGTTTGAACCCCAACACTCCCTGCTCCTGGGAGAAGTGGAAAATCCTCCTCTATGTAAATGTTCCTCTGCCCCACTTAGAGGATTTGAGGCTGGGTCCTCACCAGTCTGCCTCCACCTATGCAGGGAACTGCAGAGAATAAAAGAGAGAGGTGATGGGATCGACCTGTGGATACCCTCCTCTCTCTGGCATGGGTCTCTCTAGGATCCAGAAGAAATGACTCTCTGGAAGATGCTCCGATTAATTGCTTTCAGACCCTGATACGGTACCTCCATAGCCAGTCATAGTTTTAATTAATCATGCCAGCAGATGGGCTGTCATGGGCCCAGCAGCCAAGGTAATGAACTCATTTATTATCAGGCTCCGTCAGTGGGAAGCCATCTAGGCTTCTGGGGAAAGGAGAGACATTCTTGATGCCAGAGCCCAGGATCTGTGCAGTTTGGGGAAAATCTCTGAAAATACCTTGATTTCTGATCTTCTAGCCTTAAAAAAGGGAGATATGTTATGGAATGGGATTATGGCTTAGGTTGGAGAAAGAAGCCACCTCTCCTGTTCTCTGTTTCAGTGCTGGGGATTGAACCCAGGGCCTTCCACAGGTTACACAGGTGTCCTACCACCGAGCTACTCCCCCAGCCCTTTCAGGAAGATGTCTTGGCTTGTACCCACCTGATTAATGAAGTTAAGGTGACAGTATAAACTCTGGCAAGTATTCTTTTTTTTTAATTGGTTCAACAGCAACTGATACTGAAGGGATTCATTGATTTGCCTTCATACAAGCATACATATTGACATTGTTGCTTTAACCCAATCCTTGTCCAGAATCCACCCCTTCCCCCACACCTCAATCTCATGGCTCCTCTGTAGTCCCCCTAAGTTATAGAAATTAGTGACTATATACATGTAATTTACATATTGAGATTACTAGAGTTATATATAAATTTACAAATTTAATATATATATATATATGGATGTATTTGGGGTTCTCATAGGAGTCAAATTACTCTACATTATTGAACACCCCTTCCCATCAACCCTTCCTTTCTCTCCCACTCCCCCTTCATAGCTGTAGTCCCCACAGATAATGTGTTGCTTCAGATTTGGTGGGGATATTAAAGAAACTTGACTAACATTCTTCCTATCTTAGGTTTTATTCTAGTTTCCACATATGAGAGAAAACATTTGACCCTTAAGTCTCTGGGTTTGGCTTGTTTCACTCAGCATAGTTTTTTCCATTTCCATCAATTTACCTGCAAAAGCCATGATATTGTTCTTTCTAATAGCTGAGTAGAACTCCATTGTGTATGTGCATATATGTATGTATGTGTATGTGTGTGTGTGTATATATGTGTGTGTGTGTGTGTATGTGTGTGTGTGTGTATCAGTTTTTGGATCCATCATCCAGTGAGGAGCATCTAGGTTGTTTCCATAATTTTGCTAATGTAAATTGAGCTGCTATAAACATTGGTGTAGCTATATCTCTATAATAAGCTGATTCTACCTTTTCTGGGGAAATACCTAGGAGTGGGAGAGCTGGATTATATGGTAGTTCGTTTGAGGAGTCTCCACACTGCTTTCCAGAGTGGTTGTACCAGTTTATAATCTCACCAACAGTGTGTTCGTGTTCCTTTCTCCCCACAACTCCTCCAGCATCTGTTATTCTTCATGTTCTTCATTTTGGCCATTCTGACTGGAGTGAGGTGGAATCTCAGTGCAGTTTTGATTTGCATTTCTCTTATTGCTAGTGATGTAGAATACTTTCTCATGTATCTTTTGGCTTTTTGCACTTCCCCTGTTGAGAAATTTTTGTTTAGTTCAGTAGCCCATATATTCATTGGAGTGATTATGTTTTTGGTATTTAGTTTTTTGAATTCTTTGTATATTCTGGATGTTAGTTCCCTATCAGAGAGGTAGCTTGCCATGTTTTTTCCCCCCATTCTTTAGGTTTTCTCATGACACTCTTGACTAACTCTTTAGTTGTGCAGAAGCTTTTCAGTTTAATGGCATCCCACCATTGATTCTTGGTTTTAATTCTTGCACTTTGGGAGTCTTGTTAAGGAAGAAGGTGGTGGAGTGTTGGTCCTATTTTTTCTTCTAGCAATTGTATAGTTGCTGGTTTAATTCCTAGTTTTTTGATCCATTTTGATTTGATTTTTGTACAGGGTAAGAGAAAAGGATCTAATTTCAGTTGTCTGCATATGGCTGTCCAGTTTGTCCAGCACCATATGCTGAATAGCCTGTCTTTCCTCCAAGCTATATTTTTGTCCCCTTTGTTGAATATTGGATGGTTAAAGAATTCTGGGTTATTCTCAGTGTCTTCTATTCTGTTCTATTGGTCTTCCTGCCTGTTATGATACCAATACCATGCTGTTTTTATTACTATAGCTCTATAGTATAATTTCAGTCAGGTATTACAATCCCTCCAATCTTGTTTGTTTGTTTGTTTGTTTTTTGCTTAGTAGTGCTTTGGCTATTCTGAGTTTCTTGTTCCAAATGAATTTTGAGAATTGATTTTTCTATGTCTGTGAAGAATGACCTTGGTATCTTGATGGGGATTGCAATGAATCTGTACAGTGCTTTCAGAAGAATGGCCATTTTAACTATATTAATTGTGCCTAACCAAAAACATGGGATGTCTTACCATCTTCTCCGGTCTTCTTCAATTTCTTCCTTCAATGTTCAATAGTTTTCAACTATGTAGAGGTCTTTTACTTTCTTTGTTATATTAATTCCCAAGTAATTTAATCTTTTTGAGGTTATTATGAATGGAACAGATTTCCTGATCCCTTCTTCAACAGAAATGCTGTTGGATGATTTGAAGCCCTTGATTTATGGGAATTGATCTTGTATGCTGTGTGGCATGTATCGTAAGCAGGGGCCTGCTAGGATGCTTTGACCTACCAGTTCTCAGGTCAAGGGTCATGCCCTGTGGACGAATTGCTGGATTTTATGTTCCTGGGTCGTTGGATTTGTTCTCCCCAGTGCCAGCACTGTGTTATAAATGTTGAATTAGTGAAAGAAGGAATGGACAAATGAATCATTATGGAGTGCACAGAGTGGAAGCCATGTCTATGAAACAAAAAGCTTTTTATTGAGCCCAGTTTGGGTCTGATAGCTTAAACAGTGCCTGGAACAGGCACCTGGATTTTCTCATAGATGTAATTCTTGCCTTGGAGGGTTGCATATACCTCCAGTATGCAGGGGCCAACAGCTCTTGTAATGAGCCTGGTCACTCAAACATGATGCATGCCAGGGAATGGCTACAGTGTATCATGGTTAGCAGGGACTTTGGGGAATATCCAATCCAGTCCTCTCCTTGACTGAGGAGTCTGAGCACCAGCAGGGAGAAGGGCTTGCCTAAGGCCACTCAACTGGTCCATGGCACAGAGCAGCCTGGGTGTCTGTCCCCTCAGCCTCATCCCTTCCATATCTCCAGGCTGCCTGAAACCATAACCACAACCTGCCCTTCTGGATCACTCCAAGCATCCTCCCCTGTGTCCAGCTGACCTTGTCCCTACTGTGCCAGTTTGATCCTGCCTTTTAGTTGGCATTGAGTTTTCTTCTACAGAGCATTACCCCACTTTTCTCTGTCTACAGTTCATTAGGAAGAGGACATCTTTGTATCCCATCTCCTGCTACAGCTTGAGCCATAAGGGTGTAGTGGGTGGTGGAGTCAGGCTGCCCACTTGACCTGTATCCACACAGGGAGCAGACCTGGGTCTCCTTGTTGTGAAAGCTTGGGTGTCTGCTGTTCTCTGTGGGACACATCCCCCTGTTTGTTAAGCAATAAACAGGGACCATTTTGTTGGCCTATTTCCTGGTATCGTATCATCATGAATATTTACTTGTGCCAAAAAGGGACACAGTAACTTAATCCCCACTATGAAATCAAAAACTCTGTAAAAGAACTCTTTCTCAGAATTAGCACTCTGGTGATGATACTAAAAAAGAAATCAACTATCATTTTTCTTGTGAGTATTGAGTGCCAGACTAAGTAGGAGAGTGGGTGACTTGCTGAAAACTTGGTTTGCCTATTTATGAGGTTGATATAAATATTTACATAGTCCTAACTGTTCTAGGAACACAAACAAGTCCCCCAGGTTCCCATTTGGGGAAATGAGACATGGGGAGACCTATTAACTTCCCAAGTTGATGGCAATAGTGGTGAAAGCCAGGTTCAAGTTTAGACAGGCTGGCTTCTAAGTCTATGCTTCTAGCCAGTTTACTAAAGGGTCTCCTTAGGAAGACAATGTACTGTTTCCTCAACCCCTAGCAAAGGTAAAAAGGACCCCTGTCATTTTAAGATTTGCCTGGCCAGAAGCACACGTACACATTCAGACTGTGTTGTAGAACAGAGTGAACACTTTGTGTTCCAAAGTCTCTTGTGGAAAGAGGCATGGTAGTTGCAGAATCCACAGGTGGATGCCAGAACCTGCCCTGGCTCCATGCTTTGAGCAAGTGGACCTACACAGGAGAAGGGCTGTGTGTGGGTCTGAGGGACTGGACCCCAAGGGCTGCCCAGGTGTCTCAAGGCACCAGCTAAGTGAAGGTTGAAACTGCTGGCCTTAGGAAACACGCAGCCTGTCTGTATGGTCTGTCTGTAGAGACATGCCCACAGAGAGATGGGTCTCTACAGTCAAATGCAATGGCAAATGTGATGATAAATGAAAACTCTAATCTCAAGTGCCTGGGATGCAGTAAGCTGCAGTAAGGACTATGGCCAACTATAATGTGTACCCTTTCCAAAGGGAATAGCTACTACTCAGTGCCAGGTATTGGTAGCCATGTGGGAATATGAACTTAATATTATCAGATTTTTAAAACTTTTTGAGGGGACACATGAATTCATATTTTTATGTGAAATATTTTGGTTTTTAATGTGGACATGTTAAATTTATTTTACTCTGGCTTGAAGAACCCACTGTGGGAGAGCATATCCTGTGGTGTTACCTGCAGTTAACTTCAGCGTGAACCACTGGTCTAGGTGGGCAAGGCCAAGTTTCACAGGGCCCTTCCTGGCACGTGGGGACAGTAGTAGGTGATTGTGGAGCTGGGAAGATCTCCTTTAGGACTCTAAGTTCCATGGACAAGAAGGACCCCAAAAATGTGAAACAGAATTCTGACTCATTTCCTTATGAGTGGCTTTATTCTAGATTGAAGAAATTAAAGGATTGTAATCCTTGGTGTCCTCAGTGAGGTACAGCAAGCAATTCACACTAGTTGTGACAGTTGCATTTTATCCCTTGCAATGGTTCTAAGAGCTAAGAAACAGCCACATGTTGTTAACAGATTCAGATGGGCTAACTCCCCCAAAGGAACACAGTGAATGGAATAGTAAACACATGCCCAAGTGCATGGAATCAGACAGACTGGGCTTCTTGGCTCTCCACTCAGGAGCCAGATGGTCTGGAGCAACGTATAGTTTCTAAGCCTCTGTTTCCTCATCTCATAAAGTAAGTGTAAAAGCAATACTTATTAGATGTGTTGTAGGCTGAAATTATTTAATGTGTGAAAAGCATTTAGCACAGTGCTTTGTAGTCTCCAAATGAGTGCTCCATAAATGTTAGCTGCGACAACTGTTATCCAAGTCCAAGTCATGAGCTGTCAAAGTCTAGATGGCCATCATTTGAGCTCTGTATTAAGACCTTACCAAAACCCATGCATTATTACACTTGACTTTCAGATAGTTTGCTCATCCATGCTCCCACTAGGAAATGCCCCGGACTGTGATCTAATGATTGCCACTGCCCACATGTAACTTTTGAGCACTCAGGGTATGGCTAAACCTGAGATGTGCTACAAGTGTAAAGTACACACTAGATCTGAGTATGAAAAAGAGAACATAAGATCTCATTGGTCATTTGTATACTTATTACATGTTTAAATGATAATGTGTTGGCTATATTGGGTTAAATAAAGTATGTCATTAAAATTAATTTACTTTGGGGCTGAAGTACTTGCCTGGCATGTGCCGGGATGCAGGTTTGAACCCCAGCATCACATACACAACGAAGTGTCAGAGCAACCAAAGCCACATGAAAAACGAAATAAAATTGATTTTTCTCAGTGTCCCTCTCTCTAAAAATAAAAATAAAAATAAAAAAATTAATTTACTCTGTTTTTTCTTGCTTTTTAAATGTAACCACTGGAAGTTTAAAAGTGCATATGTGGCTTTCCTAAATTTCTTTTGGATAGCACTAGTCTACAACCTAGAGCATTGCCTGACACACAGAAATATAAGCAAATGAATAGATAATTTATATAAATTTCAGGCCTTTGTCTCCTCTCCTGGGCCTTGGGCCCTCTCTCTGGCTTCCCTTCCCTACTGTGAATGACCACCGCAGAGTCTCAGCGGTCATCCACCATTAGTCAGCCTCTCTGGCCTACACATAACACATAACAGTATGGAGGCCCGGAGAGAGGGAGGGCTTTGAGAAGAACACATGCCCAGGACAAGGAAGAGCCGAGAATAGAACAGGATGCCTGACCCAAAGCCTAGGCACTTACATACTTCCTTGTTCTGCTAGTGAAGCCCTAGGTGGAAATTCTCAGGGTAAGGCAGAAGAGGCCACATGGGTACCAGTTGCAAAATGAGCCCTTAGGAGGTCATGCCATCCCTCATTCCAAAATCTTGACCCCAAAATTAAGGTCAAGTCTAACCACAACCACCCCTCCCTGCAGGAAGCTCTGGAGTTGCATTCCTTGAAGACGAAAACCAACAGTACTCTCACTGGGGGCATTCTGTCACTTTTAAGTAAAAGGACCTTGGGGTGCTCTTGTAATAGTGATAATAGTATTGGAAAAGCCAGAAGAATTGGCAGTAGCTCTTTGGAAGTCTCTGAAATCGTTAATATTATTGATCTAGAGAGGTTGCCAGTTGGCACTTGCTGGGTTGTTTTCTTTCTCTCAGTTCCACTAACACACACACCACCACCATCGCCACCACCACACAAGTGTAGTCAGTGCCCAGGGAACCATGTGCTAGTCAATAAAAGATTTTGAAACAATATCCTTAGAGTCGATTAAATCCAAATGTGAGACAGTTACATAATGTCATAAATACAAGCAAGGAGGAGGGGTGAGAAATGGCAAAGCCTGATATGACGGACCAGGGAACACAGGAACAGTGAAAATGTTAGGGAAATGTTAAGCAAGATTTTTCCCCCTAGTGTTGCTATTCTAGAAATGGCCATGATTTGCTCTGTCCTGTTTCTTCTTAGGACCTCATAGCACTTTAGACATCACACACACTGTACCCAAAACCAGGTCATGTAGGTGGGTGAGCAGATGCCACTCTTTCCATGGAGTGCTGGCCTGAAACTTATAGTGTGCCTAGAACAGAATGAGAAACAAGTCATAGACACCCAGGTCACTCACTTACACAATGATGACAGGTTATTCCCAGATGCCTGGGGGCAATGAGGAAGGAAAAGGCTTCATTCTCAGTCCTGAGGATTGAAGAGGGTAGAACAGAAGAAGCTAATCTTTGAGGGAACTCAGCCCAAAACAAACTGAACAGGGCTGTAGAGTAACAGAGAATGCTGGAAACAATGGTTCTGCCAGAATGTAGAACTGAATTTTAAAGGTGGAAGGGGATGTTGTTTGGGAAGGAAGGATGGAGCTTTTGATTGGGGTAAGCATGAGACCTGGTGGGAGCAGGAGGATACGCTGAGTGTTCTTGCCAGTGGCCAACCAAAGGTGCGTCACTTCTCAGAGGGCACCTGGACAGCAAACATCCTTGAAGTTTCTCTATCCTTGTGCAAGATGGTAGCAGAGGCTGGGAAGAAGGAGGAAAGTTGGGCCAGAAATTCATCCCTTTGGTCATGAGTGGGACTGTTGGCCTTGCCACCTTGCTTACTGGACAGTATCTTTCATTGAAACTGTTTACCGCTTGCTCCCAGGCCTCCCACTGCAGTGTTTTCCCAGTTCCAGGGGGCTGAGCCGTGGGAAATGGGTTGGTTTGGCTCCCTGAAAACCTCCACCTGCTGAGAACTCCAATTGTCTCTCTGCCATCGTGATGAACGGCATGCGAAACACAAAATTGGGCCAAGTGGAAGAATGAATTAAAATAAAGGAAAGGAAACAACCTGTGAAAACCCAGCAGGCAAGGCTAGATCAGCAGGGAAAGTCGGCGAGGTGGACACCACCTGGCCCTGAAAATGAGCAGAGCGCAGAGCACAGCCACACCTCCTGCGAATTCGTGCTCCAACTTGGTGCAGAGTTGCAGTCGTGCTGCCTGGCTTGGGGGCAAGTGTGGATGCTTTCCCACAGAGCTGTCATGAGACCGGGTTGTATCTAACCACTGGCGTTTACTCATCCATCCTCCCTCTCTTCCTCTCCTTTCCCAACTCTGCTGCTTTATCCCACTTCTCCAACCATGGTTCCCAGATGCCTCCAAGGGCCTCCTATCCAGCCAGCCTACCTCCCTCTGAACTTTCTTCCGCATGGTTGCCAGAGCGTCTTTCCAAGGTCAGCCATACTCTGATACTCCTCGTATGTCAGCTGTTCTAAATCTCCCCACAGTTCACACGCAATGCCCACC
>PVKS010015316.1:0-16853 GCA_004027875.1 Aplodontia rufa | reverse complement strand
TGCTTCTGTGGTCTCTTCCTTCAGGACACGGCTGCTTGCTTTCTTGCTCTTCTCTGGCTACTGCTTCTCTTCTGGCTGCTCCTCTTCTTTGGCTGCTTTCTCTTCTTTGGCTACTTCTCCTCTGGTTCTATGCTTTCTCTTTGGCAGCTTCCTCTACCTGACTAGCTGCTACTCTATTTATCCATTACAACAGCCAATACGGTACAATGCAAACACCTTTCTCCAATTGTAACAAATGAGTGGCCGAATAGCTTAGTCATGCGGTCAGGCAATTTGCTAATTACAAGCCAGCTGGACCCCTTAGAGTTGTTTACCACCAATTCTCTTACAAGCCAGCTGAACCTCATGTTCCCAACACTCACCTATATGCTTATTGACAATTTACTTAAACATGAAGACCAAGTGTGGTAGCCAGGAAGATGTGCCACTCAGACCTTCTGCTGCAGTCAGCATAACTGACAATGCCCCCAGCTACTGCCCTTGTCATTGTGCCACCATGTTCACAACAGGGTTGCTCCCAGCCAGTGACCGCGCACAGTGGGGTACTAAGCAACCCTACTCAACAGGATGTGAGATTCTTGCAATCGGCAACTTTGGCTCAAGGACTCCTGATTGGTGTGGTCAAAACTTTCCTGGAAATGCTCTGTAGTCCAAGACTTTTCCTACTCTAGCCTGCTGTCCCCTCTCTCTTTCCACTGAGGTAGTCTTGTATTATTGTGTGGCTTAAGGGCTCATTTTGCCTTTTTTACTTCCTCCTCCTGTGAATTTCTTGTGGGCTTAACCCTCTTTCTTAGCCCTGTTTGTGGTGCTATAACCAAATCCTGTAGGCTGAATGATTTATAGAAAGCAGAAGTATTTTTCCTCATGGTGCTTGGAGGCTAGGAAATCCAGGATCAAAACACCTGCATCTGGTGAGGGTCTTCTCAATGTGTCATAACATGGTAGAAAGTATCACATGGCAGGGGAGGGTAGTGTCCAACTTCTCCTTTTATGAGGAACTCACTCCTACTGTAACAGGGCTAATCCACCCATGAGAGCAGTGCCTCATGACCCAAACACCTCCCAGGTAGGCCCCATCTCCCAACACTACTGCATCGGGGATCAAGCTCCCAGCCCACAAACTTTGGGGGACACATCAAATCATAGCATCCTCTCTTTTCATCTCCGTTTCCACTGACCTGAACTAAGATGCCAAGTTAACATCAGCTCTTTCTTGAAGACTTCCCTCCCTTTGGTAAATTTGAACATATTCTCCTTCATACCATTCCCTGTCTTTTATTTGTACTTTCACGGCTGTGCCAAGAACTATTTATTGTGATTAACTGTTTACGATTGTCCCTATCTCTCTGACTATAGAATCCAGGAGTTTTCTTACTCATCTTAACATCACTACCTAGTACAGTGGCTGTGATATGTGTACCATTGATGTTTACAAAATGGAAATGATTGACTGATTTAATCATTTTCAGTTCTCATTGTCCTAGGTTTTGTTAGGTACTGAGAACAGGAAGATTAATGAGCCAGAATCCTTGCCTTTCATTTACTCCTAGCCTGATCAGAAAGGTTAGCATTTAGATAACTGTTTCCATTTTTGTAAATGATATTAGAGATTGAATCCAGGCATGCTCTACCACTGAACTACATTCCCAGCCCTTTTTGTTTTATTTGGAGGTGGAGTCTTGCTAAATTGCCCAGACTAGCATCCAACTTTTGATCCTCCTTCCTCAGCCTTCCCAGTACCTGGGACTGCATGTGTGTGCCGCTACTCTGGGCCAGATAACCCCTTTCTAAGTGAGATTGGGATATCCTCTATCACAATGGTACAAGCAAATGAAATCAGAGCTTGGAGGAAGGCATGATTCTGGGTGGTGGAAGAGGGAGGAGGAGCCAGGGCAAGCTTCCTGGAGAAGATAGCATGCGATAGGGCCATGTGGGACCTGTGGGATTTGTAGAGGGGGAGGAAGACAGGAAGGGCCTTCTCTTCCAGCAGAGACTGCGTAAGCAAGGGCAAGCAGGGTGATGGGATGGGAGCTGTTGTGGTAACTTCCTCATGGAGAAAGAAAAGGTGCCTCCCTTATTTTCCTTTCCTCTTCTGTGTCTCAGCCGAAGAAGGCTTTATTTACTTGATGTTTTTTACTCGTCGAACTCCCCAGGTGTCCATCTGCCTGGAGCTCAGAAAACAGCCCTTGTCTTGTTTGTTTTTAGTAGCTCTGCATTGTCAGTCTCCTTGATTGACATTTCAGAGTCACATCTGGCAGTTGCTATGGTTAGGCCTGGTGCCTGGGAGGCTCCGTGCGTTTGACTGGACGTGCAGAGCATTCAGTGGTCATCTCCAGCTGACATGTCCCTGGGAAAGGACTTACTGGCTCCTATTATTGGAGCCGGGTGGGTCCTGAGGGCTGAAAGCTGGAACGGGCACATGGCAGGGACGCTGGCATCATACACGCTGTCTGCCATCATCTGCAGTTGGAAAGAAACCTCTAGCCTAGGGAGGACTTGGAAGGTGGGAGAAGAGGACCAATGGCCTGCAGCCTGGATGGTCCTGCGTGTGTTCACCAGCTTTGCCTGCGCTGCTTTCAGCGCAGAGAGAGCTGGGCCAGCAGGCAGCCACTCTCAGAGAGGTCTGGCTGTGGGTACACTTTGTGCCTATCACCCAAGCAGGCTCTTCTCTAGAACTCCAGATCCCTGATTGCTCCAGAGGCTGTTCTAGAAAACCTCTGGTCTGGAAGCCCAAGGCTTAACGAAAGGTGGGGAGACCACTTCTAAGTTCAACTCAAGATCACCGCCCTGCCTCTGCCTACCCTTAGGTCTGTAAATAAAGCCTTGGCTGCCAATCTCCTTGTTCTCAAACTTTCCTTACCCCAGAATTCCAGAACCATAAAATCTGGAAAACCCAGGAATCTTCTACTCCATACTCCCCAAGAAACTGTTCCTCAAGGCAAGTTCTCAGGAAGGCTAGGACTTTTAAGTGCAAAGTGCTTATTTGCTAAAAATATTTTAATCAGCATCTTCCACAGTTACTATCCCACTGCAGACATACACCATCATGTAAAACATGACATGAGTATCGTGTTATTTAGTTCTTATTATGAAAGTGCAAATAATACAGAAAATCCTTTCACATTCTCCAACTTCATCTTCTCCCAGAAATAGCTATAATCAGTTTGGTGGTAACTTTGCGATATTCTTCTGAAATATTAGATGTAGGGATTTTTTGTTGTTGTTGTTTTTCTGCAAATGTGACCATTGTGCTTATTGTCCTACAGGTTATATTTCTCAGTTAACAATATGATTTTGAGAGCTTGTCCTGTCAGTAGCCTCAGGTCTGTGACATTCTCTCAGATGCAACCCCCATGTTGACAAGCCTTAGGTTCTTTCCAATTTTTTTCATTATTAAATGACATTGAATCTATCCTTGTTGCCCAAGCTCTTGCAAATGCAAAACCTGCTACTATCTCTCTAGGAGAGTTCCAAAAGAATAGAATTCCTGGGTTGAAGGGTATGCGTACTTTAAATTTAATGGAATACTACCAAATGGTCCTCAAAAATAGCACACTGATTTATCCTCCTATCCTCAGCATGGGGAAGACACCCCGGCTGGTCTACCCAGCATCCAGTCCCATCTCTTTCCCCTTTGATGTATTCCATGGCAGGAATTGAGCAGGGTAAATAATCACTTTCCCAGTCTTTCCTGCAGTGAGCTGGCTGTGTGGCCAAATGATAAGTATGGAAGCATCTAGGAGCCCAAACATGGCTCTGGGTAAAGGAGGAATGTGACTGGGCTACCCCTTCTGCTTTATTTCCATGCTTTGATTTACGGTAGCCCACCTGAGACTGCGAGGTTACAGCCACAGGTGACAAATCAACACACTAAGGATGCCAAAGCAGAGAGACAAAGGGCCTGGATTGCTGGCGACACAGCCCAGCCACTAGACTGATGCCAGCACCCACCTACTCTGACTGGCTAATGATTAAAAAAAAAAAAAAAAAAATGAGCCCTTCATTGTTTGAGCTCCTCCTAGCTGGGTGTTTACTTGTAGTTGAATGAAAAGTTAAAAGGGAATATTGGTGCCAAGTCCTCATTTTTGCTTTGATTTAACCTTGCTTTTTTAATTTTTTTTTTTAAAGAGAGAGGGACAGTGAGAGAGACAGAGAAAGAGAGACACAACTTTATTGAGTTTTTCACATGGCCTTCATTGCTTCAACACTTAGTTTTGTACGTGGTGCTGGGGTTTGAACCCAGGTCCTTGTGCTTGCCAGGCAAGCGCCGAAACCGCTGAGCCACCTCTCCAGCCCCTAACCTTGCTTTTTATACGCTACTGTAATGACACAATAAATAGGAATAGTTTATTCACTGCCTACTTGAGATGTTCTATCTCTGATATTACAAAGGTCCTGGGAGGTGAATTGATAAGTTTTATTTTAAAGATGAAGAAAGCAGAGATCAAAATTGTTGTTTCTTGCCCACATTCATCTAGGATTCTGACTTAGTTCTGGTTGCTTCCATAGGTCTCGTTCTTAAAGTCAGGAATTCATGGTGGCTTACTTAACCTGAAAAGAACAATACTAATAATGGTAAGATGACCTATGGCATTTTGAATGATGTGAATGAAGGTTGCTTTTTGGGGAGGCTCTTCTATAAATATGCAATCACTTGTATATATTGTCTGGAAGTTTATATATTTTAATAATCAATATGATTTGGGGCCTATGTGTGGGGCCTGCCTTGGTGAATAATGGATATCCCCTTTGGTTTTGGTGAGTGGATCAAGATCTTATCCAAGCTCTGGCTCTTACCTTCAGCTCTGAATCCTGGAATCCAGGCTTCTATCATGTGTCCCCACAACTGGATCCTATTCTTCCTCAGCCCCTCTGTCAGAGTTAGGATCATACATCTGTCTACTTTTCAGACAATGAAAGGACCTAATCCTTTCACTATCTTTCTCCCCTGATGTAATTTTTTTTTCAAAGAGAGAAGAACAGTGTGTGAGAGAGAGAGACAGAGAGAATCAATTTTTATTGAATTCTTCACATGGCTTTCATTGCTGGGACACTTAGCTGTGCATGTGGATTGCTGGGGTCTGAACCCATGTACTTGCGCATGCCAGGCAAGCTCTGTAACCACCAAGCCACCGCTCCAGCCCCCCCTCATGTAATCTTAAGAGATTTTTTAAAAGATATTGTTTAAAAATGCATGTATGTCTGTGCATATTGTCTTTCTATTTAATTGTTTGATAACTTTGAGCAGCTTCATAAAGAAAATTAAAGGAGAATAGCAATGTCAATGCTGCCACCATGCAAACTGGAGCCCCTGCTCCAGGAGAGGGAGGCGACTCATTACAGTTCCTTTTGCCTCCCAACCAATACACCATGGGTTTAGCCCAAAGCTTTATGCTGAGGATATTTGGAAATCTTTGCATTCATAATGGAATATATTTTGGCTGCAGATGACATAAATCTAGTTCAGACTAATGTAATCAAAACTGAAATTTATTGTCTGTTATCCTGAGAAATCCAGCAGAGAAACTGGCTTAGTCGTGGGCGGGTCCAGGAAAGGCAGTTTCATCTTTCTTCTCTTTATTTTCAAGTGTGTCTGCTTGACTTTATTTGAAGATAGGTACAGTCCACATGGCAGAAAATGGGGTCTTTCAGTTGGGTGCATTGGTGCATGCCTATAATCCCAACAACTTGGGAGGTTGAAGCAGGGGGATCACAAGTTCAAAGCCAGCCCCAGCAGCTTAGGCCCTAAGCAACTTAGCAAGACCCTGTGTCAAAATGAAAAGGTTTGGGGATATGGCATAGTGATTCAGTGTCCCTGGGTTCAATCCCTGGTACAGAAAAAAAAAAAAAAAAAAAAGGAAGAAAGAAAGAAAAAAAGAAGTAAGAAAAGAAAATAGGGTCTTTCATTTCCCAGACCCAAAGACTCCCAGCCAGCAATCCTTGTGAATGGAAATGGTGTTTCCCCCTAGTGTGGGTGGATAAGTCCCAGGGAGGACTTGGACTGGCTTTGGTCACATGCCTATTTTTGAGTCAATCCCTGTGGACAGGGAAACAAGAAACTTTAGTTACCCAAGCCTGTCTCACAGACCCACTTCTATGATAGGAGTGATTGTACTGGTTCAATCCTTCCAAAACCACTTGTCCTGAGTTTCCATGGAAAAGAGATTTCGGTGTGCTGGACAGACAAAAACAACTGAAATGGCTTGAGGAGTAATAGATGATATGAAATAATGCCTCAGCCCTGAGGCTTTGGAGGGAGGGACTAGCACTTACAATAATGTCACCAATATTCACTGGTCAGGTATATAGATTCTCAGCATGTTCAGCACATTGGCAGTTCCAGAATTTCTACATCTTTTCTTGGAAGAGACCTAGCCTCCTGTGTTGGAGGGCTCCCCCTCAGCAAACCACCTCTTGGAATGGTTGTTTGCTGGACAAAAGAGGTGATATCCGAAATCCAACTTTTAGACAATAAGACTGGTTTAGCCAAGTGAATTACAGAGCTCAGAGGGACTTCCTGCCCATTCCATCTGTTGCCTGGATGTCATGATCTCCCAAGAAATACTGAAGGGCTGCTTAGTCAGCAGGCCTTGACTCTTTGCACTTTTCAGGGAACATCTGTCATTCACCCTCTGCGTTTACGTCTTTCTGTATGTGTATCTGTGTGTCAAATGCACATGTAACATGGCGATCATCCTAGCTGAAGGAGTGCCATCCAGCTTTCCACCTGCTTGGGAATGATGGAAATCCCATCACTTATAGAGTCTCTTCTCTTGCTTAAGTCTTAACTCTTCTTAAAAATTCAACTTCTCCAGGAAAGAATGCTATTAATTTACTAATTATAAGCTTTTGAGGATTGTGTGTGTGTGTGTGTGTGTGTGCATGTGAGAAAAGTTTTAATGAAAAATACTGGGCTTCTTACTAGTCTAATATTTCAACAATGGGATCCTAGAAGGTGAATATATCTCATTTATATTTGAGGCACCCACCTGGAAAGAACCTTCCACATGGCATTTTCTCACCATAGGTTTTTTTATGCATAAACTTCAAGTTACTTCCAAATTTCCAGTAAAGCTGTTAAACACAATTGGAAGTGGTAATATTTGGGGTGGGAGGGAGAATCAGAGTGAAGGAATCACATCCAACATTTGGGCTTAACATAGCATTCAAAGAAAGGAATTGCTGGAAGACAGAGAACAGAATTCTTGAATTTAGGAGATTCTGGATTTTGGAGTAGGAGGCAACTGTGAAATTTTTTAAGGTTCTGAATTATTAGAAATCCTGACAAAGGAATCAACTTTTCCATAGGATGAGAGACAGAGAAGTTAGAGCTGACCTTAGCTGACCAGGAGGGACATGTGACATGGATGGTATCTGGGTTAGCTGGCATAGGATTCATTCATTTCTCTCTATTGCATCTTGAATCAGGACAACCTTGCAAATGCCTTTCCACTTTTCCAAGAGGCAACATGATACAGTGGTTAACAGCCCAATGTACACTACCAGGCTGCTGAGGTATAAATTGTGACACTGCCATTTACAGGTCCATGTAAATGCTTGACTGTTCCATGCCTCACTTTCCTCACCTGGGAGATGAAAACAATGGTTGTTCCCATTGATTTGGAGATTTAAAAGAGTTAAGACATGAGCAAAAGTTTGGAACAGAGTTTGACGGATAGAAAGCTCTGCACTTAGCTACTTTCACTTCTCCACCGTGGTGGGGAAAAGAAAGGCATTATTAGACAGGTCCTGAGCACTCTACCTGTTGAGTGGATGCAGAAACAGAGTATCCCATCCCCTCTCTGTCAGAGAGGCCTTTTAGGAGCATGGACTCCTGGAAGTGCTCCATGTTGTGCTGTTCACTGCCAAGTACCACACTTTCCTCGCTAGTTGACCTTAAGTGGACGGCAGAGCACCAGGCTGTGAACAATGGCAAAGGCACTGAGAAGGCTGTTTTTAGGACTTTTCCGTCTCAAAAACAAAGGGACCCAGGCACAGACTGATCCTGATACTCTTTTCTCCGTAATCTGAAAACCTCCTCAGCCACAGCTTCTCCTCTTCCCTAAACAGCTACGAGCTCTTAGATTGGAACTGAGCATGATGGTGAGGGGTTTTGGCACATGGGTATGGGTGATGCATTTAAAGAGGAAGGACTTAATGGTCAGTGGTTGAGAGTCAGGGGGATACTGAAGCTCAACTTGATGGGGCTTGGGGAGGAAGAAAGTCAGATTCTTATTGCCATGTTGGGCTATGTGAGGAGTGCTTAGGATATACAGGAGGATTGGGGGGTGGTGACAGGGAGAGGCCACAGGAATAGAGACCTATGCTTAGCTAACAGTTGGCCATTAGCCAGTGCAGGCCTGGACTGTGAGTGGGGTTGGTTGAGCCTACTCCTAGATCCTCACCATCTGGAGCCAACCTAGAATCTCAGTCATCTGTGCCCAGCACCCCAAGTGCTTCTCAGTTCCAACATGCCATTCTTTCAGAGGTGGGAAAGGGGGTATGCAGGGAAAATTCTAGAACTATTGCATCACTGCTATAGGACCAGTCCCAAATAAGAATTTTTTTTTTTAGAAGGTGAAGTCTCTGAGAATCTCCACAAAACTTGGCTATTTGACCATAAAACATGATTTAACTAGATCTAACCCTTTCAGAATACCCCAGCTCCTAAACATAACCAACTCTATTTTATAGGCTCTCATTCAACTAGAACATTATCTGGATAGCAGCAAGAATTGGTTTTTTTTTTTTCAATTTTTTTTCTGTAGGGGATAGAAAGTTTATTATTATTTAGCTTCAGTTTCCCCAACCTCCAAAACTTTACTTCTACCATGGGGAACTCACTGCAAGGGCCAGACCCAGGTTTTCTTAAATTGGTGCTTATTGTCTTGAGTGATGATGATCAAAGCCAGATTGCCTGTGATGGGGTCATGGCTGGCAGCTATGCAGTTACTTGTCCATTTTGCTTCAGTGCTCACGTGAATAAAATGAAGTTACTAATGGTATTTACTTGATCAGGTTGCTAGAATATTAAGTAATTGCTACATAGAAAGCATTTAACGTTGTGCTTTCTTTGCACGGTAAGAGTGTGAGCCTTTATCTAGTATCTTGTCACATGCATGGTATCCATAAGCTCCATTCCCCAGGGCACAGGTATCTACTGTCCTATTGAGTGGAGAAGTTAAAAGTTGAACTTTTCTGTGATTCACCTTGACAACCAGACTGTAAATTGAAAGAAGAGGAGGCTCGCCTCCTGGGTGCTACAGGTACTGCAGGTACTGCCTCCTGCACTCTGGTAGGAGTGTCTTAATCATTCGGAATTGCTTATTAAACCCTACTGTGTGTCAGGCTTTACTATAGGTCCTGGTTATACAGCAGCATCGTGATCACAATAGTTCTGATGATACCAGATTTTTGTTGCATTCTAATATGTTTTTAGAAATGGATAGTCCATGCAACACAGCTGTTGTTTCCACAGATATTTAATTAAATGGAACAGCTTGTTCCTGGACCACACTGAAAAGTTAAACCCTTATTCAAAGTGTCTTACCTGCACAGTGTTGTTGGTTTTCGTTTGTTTTATGTTTTCTGGTCTCTTACCAATTATACTGTCTTTTCCAACTCTGGGAATTATAAACTGCACTGGAGAGGAAGTCCCTAAGCCTGTGCACATCCTGCTGATGACATTGCCTGATTGCTTATGGGCCCTGAGGAAGGAGGGCCAGGCCAGCATGAATGGAGGACAGGGTTTCTCTGCTGCCTGTGATCCATCCAAGCCTCTGCCAGGGCCCTGACTTGGGCTGTTCTAGGAAATGTAAAGGAAAACTGTCAGGGGAAGGAAGTCTTGCAGCCATGTCAGCTTCCGTGAAATGACCCACTGGGGTGGAACTGGAAAACCCAAGCTTCCTCCCATCACAGTTTTCCAGCTTCTGGGCTTCTTGGGAAGTATCCTTGGGACAGTTTGGGAGTTTTTCCTGTGTTAAGAGTCCCAGTGCTCTCATGCAGGTGTACACACACACACACACACACACACACACTCACATGCTACGTACAGACAGGAGCTTACCTGCCTGCCCTGTGCCATCAATACCCAAAAGGAGAAATGAAAACACTGGAGTTCTTGCTAAAACAAGACTCTAGAGGAGGAGGAGATGGAACACAGGAAAGAAGGCAGGTTATATCACAGAGGGAGAATGGGAAAGGGGCAGGAAAAATTCGAGTATGGAAAGGGACACTAGTGGTAGGGAAAGAAATTTTATTTTCAAGCTTTTAAGAGAATATTACAAACAACAGAGAGTTTTAAAAAACCCTAAAAACCAGTTTAAAAAAGTACTCGACAATGTCCCTTTAATACCCAAGGATGATGTGGCCATTGTGCAATGACAACAAGAAACTCTGCAAGTGACCACTCAGTGGTCTTCCCAGGAAGGGTCCCAGGAACCAGCAGGTGGATTCCAAAGAGGGTGCTTCCTGTTAGAACCCTTGGCCTGTCTGGCTGCACAGGAAAGACATGGGAGCCCAGCACTGAGCACTAACCAAATTGCCTCTTTGGGGAGGGCTCCAAGCAGCTAGGAATACTTAAACATATTTTTCACTCTACTCATTGGGTACATCAGCCAAATTCTGCCAGCACCACGGCAGCTCGGTGGGAGCCCCAGGTGGGAGGAAAATTGTGCCCAGGGTGGCCTAGATGCGTGCCTGTGCCCAGGCCAGAAAGGCATGGTGCTGAGCCTGCCCTGCTCATGGGTGGGGCAAGTTTCTCCTGGAATGACAGTTCTGAAGACTGAGCACAGCAGCAGGACTGTACTTGAGATTCCCACCAGAAATCTAACTGTCCTCATGGTGTGTGTGCGTGTGTGTGTGCACGTATGTGTGTCCTGAAGCATCTTGGAGCCAAAACATCATGAAATGAGGGCACAGACAGACACCCATCTGAAAACCTAAGCCCTCTTTGAGCTGGGAAGGTTCTCATGGAGGGAGACACCCTTCCTCTGTTCACTCACACCAGCACTCCCCTCCCTATGCCATCCTTCCCAGGGTCCCTAAAGCTATTTGAGTCACCAAAAAAATTCTGGCACAAGGTGAGCCCAGAGACCCCAAAGCCGGTGTGTCCTCCCTACCAGCCCACAAGTCCCACCCCATCATCCCCTGCCTGCCCAGGAGCACAGCCCAGCGAGAAACAAAAACAAGGTCAAGGTTGAAATGGAGCAGGCTTCAAATGCTCTTCCTCTTGGTCACTTTTCCTTTTCTCTCTGCCACCTGGGCACCGCTGGCACAGTCACCATTTGCACCGCTTTGTCCTCCTTCAGCCTCTCCTCCTGGACTTCTTACCGACGGGTGCATCTGGGAGGCTGTTTTGTGAGGTCAGGCTCTGCGTGTCCATATTGCCCCTTGTTGCTGAGCTTGTAGTGGTTTTTGTTGCTGTTGCAGTTGCAGTTAGAGAATGTTATGACCGAATGAAAATCCAAAACTGCTCCTCGTGCCAGCCTCCCTCCAGCTGCACCCTGATCTGGGGCTCCCTTGATCCCCACCACCTCAGCTCTGGCCTCCCCAACCTGCTCCCTGGCCCTTCCCACCTGGCCCCTCTCCTGCATGTCCTCCTTTCCTTCCAGGGCTCTCCAGTCACACCGTTGTGACTCTCATGACCAGCTCTCGGCTGCCGCCCTGGGGACTCCGCTGTTCGTGAGGTCTCAAGTGACTCAGGATGTGCAGGATGGTGTAAGCACAGTGGTGATGGGACATAGGGCCTGAGGGGTGGCTGGCAGCCCGGGCAGGCCCTTCCTCAGGGACAGGGCTGCTGGCTGCCTCCTGTTCCGTGGAGGGGACATTGGCCTGGACGGATGAGGAGGTCCGGAGGTTCGTCCTGCCTCCTGACTTTTGATCCTCCAGGTCTTTTGCTTTGTCATAGTTCAGCACTTTCCACTGTTGATTGACAGCCTGCCACCTTTTAAAGATGCGATACACCGAGGGTCCCTCGTGGATGATGAGACCTGAGACAGCAGGGAGAAGAGAAAAACAAAGGCTAAGCAAGAGAAGGAGAGTCACTGCCAGGAGAAAGCCAGTCTCCCTCAATTGACTAAGAGAAACAGTCGTGGAGTAAGCTGATTTGGTTTGTGTTGCTCAAATCTACTCTCCCACTCTGAGCCATGTGATTCCCTTCCCAACGGAAGTCAAGTCAGTGTCACTGGGTCATGCCTACACTCCACGGCGGGATGAGTCTCCAGCAGGGAGAAGGTGGAGGGGCCACCAAGCCACGAAATAGACAAGCAATGCCTTTGCCTACCTCTTAGACTGCATTTGCCTCCTTCTTGGCTTGACGCAAATCAAATTCTTCCACTGAGGCATGATATAAATATCTTTTCCTCCCTGTATTATGTATCCATGGCACCAAGTCTTTAGCAGATGTTGAATGAATTGTGTGCTTTTAAAAGCAGCATAGAAGAAACCTGTGGTCATTCCACACCTGCTGAATAACGTCTGAAATTCCCCTGGTTAGTTCATTGCACAAATGGCCCAGTGCTACTGCAATACAAACCCCCTGGGAGAGATCACGTGATCGTTACATTGGCCAGATGTAGTGGCAGAGTGGAAATGAGCCACATCAGGCAATAGGCAACTAAATATTGTGTGCCTACTGTGTGCAAGCCCTGGATATACTGCAGTGATGGAGTCAGAAGAGTCTTGTTCTTAGAGAGCCCACATTAAAGTGGAGAGATACCATAGGGAAGAAGCCACTCGTACTACTTCAGACACTGACGAAAGCCGCAAGGAAAATAAAGCAGGGTTAAACAGCCACTGGCTGCTGGCAGTGAGGGTCCTGCTTTAGCAAGGGTGGAAAGGCCTTTGCAAGAAGCAATACTTAAGTTGAAATTTAAATGGCGAAGAGGAACCTATGCAAAGATCTGGAGGGCACTTTAGTGTAGGAAATGCAAGTGCCAAGGCCAGGAGATGGGGACAGAATGAACAAGGTCAGAACAAAGGTCCGCATGCCCAGGACAATGAACGCATGGGCAAGGAGGGACATAAGCTGGACAGAGGTCGATCCATGGTCAGGACTTTCAGGCCATGATATGGAATTTGTATTTAATTCTGAGTTCAATGGGAAACCACTGAAGGGCTTACTAGAGGAAATGATGGACCCTGATTTGCCCTTCAGAAAAATTCACTCTGGCATAGGCAGGGACAAGAGTAGGAGGGGAAACTAAGCAGGGAGCGATGCAGTAACTCAAGTTCGACGCGGGAGCAGCCAGGTTGGGTTAGAGTGGTGGAGACAGGGAGATGTCCTTGGAGGCAGGATGTACACTAGAGCTGGAACTGACAGACTTGCTGACAGGTGAGGTGTGAGCAAAGAGAAACATCTGGACCACAGTAGCGCTTCTGGGCTCAGCTTTGCCATGATACGGAGGGCACCGGGGTCAGGGGTGTGGATCTGTGGTGGTGACTATATTAGTTTGCTATGGCTGCTGTAACAAATGGCTACACATCGAGTGCCCTAAAACCACATGCTTGGGTTCTTTTACAGCTCTGGAGATCAGAAGGTCACTGGGCCAAAGCGTAGGTGTCACCAGGGCTAGGTCTTCCTGGAAGCTTTGAGAGAGAACCTGTTCCTTGCCTTTTTCATCCTCTAGAAGTTGCTGATATCTCTCCAGCCTCTTCTTCTGTTGTCACATGTCCTGTTATGCTTCTGTTCTCAGATCTTTCTCTACTTCCCTCTCACAAGAACACTGTGTGGGGCCCAACTGAACAATCCAGGAAAATCTCCCCAGTTCAAGCTCTTTAAATTAATCTCATCTTCTTCCATCTAAGGTAACATGAACAACTCAGGGATTAGGACCTGAATATCTTTGGGGGTCATCATTCAGCCTAGCACAGCAATTAGTGATATTTTGGTCATGGCAGATTTTAGATGTCCAGTTCAAAATCTAACTGGAAGGTCAGGTTGGCAACTGGACATGTGAGTCTAAAGCTTAGGGATAAGTCTGAATGTGTCATCTTCAAAATTCAGATGTGGCCTGTGAGATAGTATGAAGAACAGAGGCCTTTAAAAAGCAATTACTGTTAGGGCTCCTTCCTCGCGAAGGGGACTATGTATCTCTACAAGGGGGTTTGACAGAGAGAGTTGGTTCTCTCATGCCTTTCTACCTTTTGGAGGATGTAGCAAGAAATCGCTCAATGGATGTCAGTATAGTGATTTCAACTTCCTGGACCCCAGAACTATTATATATTTCTATTATTTATAATTTACCCAGTCTTAGTTAATTTCTTATTAACAACACAAAATAGACTAGGGCAGGTAGGCTTTGAAGCCTTGGAAATGCTGGGATATCCTAGGTGTCCTCAGAAGACAGCTGTTTCAGGCAAAGGAAGATGAAAGAAATACACAGAAGAAGTCACTAAGGTTGCAGAGGTGGAGGGGGGAGGGATGGCTGTCCATAGGGGATGTGATGTGGGCAGGGCTGTGACGGTGAGAGCTCACTGCCTGGCTGGAAAATCCAGGGGAGGAGCCAGCTCTCAGGAGTAAACATCAGAGTCATCCCTGTCTCCTCAACATAAAGCCAAGGGTCTGGAAGGAACAGCTCAAAGCTCTCAACCACATGCAGACTGTAGGAGGCAAGAGGAAGCCACCCATTGCCACTCTGCCTCCAATATCCCCAAAGGTCCCCAAAGCGCACTCGTCTCAGCAAGTCTTCAAGCACTCCTTGGGAGGCAGACAGAGTCTCAGTGGATCCCTTTGAGGAGCTGACGCGAGGTAAGGATGCCTCTATGGGGAACAAAACAAAATCCAGACATCCAAATGGTCTTTCCAGTTTCAGAAGGTTCTTTTGTCTCCTGAAGTCCCCTGTGGGCCCCTTTGATCTGGCCTGGCAGATTCTAGACAAGGAAACTTCCTCTGTGTCCCGCTGTCTCTCCCTTCTCCTGTCCACCTCTTGAATGTGCACCTGTACACCCTTGGCACAGATGCCACATGCTCTACAAACCCGTTCAAAACTGCTGTGCACTGTCTTCCAGGTTGCCAGCCCCTTGAGATCAGAGCCAGGTCTGGTGACTCTCTTGCAGCCAATACAGCATCAGGAGCATAATGAGCGCTAGAGAGGGTGGAGGGGCCTGGGGCCTGGGCAGAGAGATGCAGGATCTTCTAACATGACACACGGACTCTTTCCAGTGAGAGCCACCACATTCTGTGCTTAATTAACTTTTCGATCAGACAGTTTTACCCTGATTGAAGAAAGTGGCTTAAATTTTTGGTCTGAATGCTGCCTTTTAATTATCTCACTGTGTAGCACTGGGGAAGTAATTAAAACATTTCAATGGACAGGTAGCTGAAGGGGAGGAAGGTGCACCTGTTTTTCTAGATAATGCTTGTTTGGCAAAAGTTGGGAAAACAAACTACCTCGTTCACAACCAATTCCCTAAGCCCTTTCTAGGCTTCCTGCTTTACACACTACTTATTAATTCCTTGGATGGAAGGATTTTTAGCAAATGTGGAAGATGGGTGGGGCTCATGTGATGGGGCAGATAACAAGGATAGGGTGGGAAATATCAGTGATGGAGAAAGAAGCTGAATTTAGATGAGGAGGAAAGAAAGATGCTGGTGAAGGGGATAAAGAGTAGAAGAAAATAGGAAATGAAGCTGCATGTAAAATCAGAAACCCAGTACATTCTGATTGAGCACCAGTACATTCTGGTGTTCTCTATTTAATTTAACAGCTACCTAGTAGTCATCTGTAATGCACCCAGACCTGGGCTATATTTGCAGAAGACCTGGTTCAGGAAGAATTTCACCTTCACCTTTCTCGAGTCTCTTCACTTTGGGGGGGTTCCTCTTCCGCACATAGGGAGAGACTCCATAGGTTGTGAGACCCATCTCTTGCCACCATCTCTCTCCCCCACCCCAGCCTCCAGCAGGAATGGCCCTTTACTTAGCCCACAGGATGGGAGGGAAGGCAGGCCACACTGGGAGTGGCAGTTGTGCCTGCACAGGACCCTCCCACCATAGCAATGTCAGGGAGCTCTCCCCGAGGACTGTCCCATTGGCCCCTGCTGCCTTTTCACCATTGGCTTCTGCTATGTCAGAGCAAGAAGGAACTCTTAGTTCAGTGCCTGAGGACCGACTGTGTGCTTCTATGAGCACCTGTCTGTAATGGACCAGATCACTGGTTCCCACCATTCTAGGCTAAGAGAGATGTCTGAAGAGAAGCCGTGTCAGGATCCCACTCTGCTCTACCTCCTGCCAGAATCCTGGCTTAAATCCATTGAAAGTTGCCAACAATGCTACAATAATGCTCTTCAAACTTTAGTAAGCATCAGACTCTTCAGAGAGCTTGGTAAAACAGGTTCCTGAGCCCCAGCCCTGGAGGGTCCAGCTCAGAAGATTTGGGATGAAGCCAGAGGATCTGCACTTTTCCCTCTTCCACTTCTTCCTTGGCACTGGGGGTGGATCCCAGAGGCACTTTACTGCTGAGCTCCATCTCCAACTCTTGTTTTGATTTTGAGAAAGGGTCTCACTAAGTCACTAGAATGGCCTTAAACTAGCAATTTTCCTGCCTCAGCCTCCCATGCTTTGGACATGAGACATGGCACCCTGTGACAATCTGCATTTCTAAGAAGCCTCAGATGATGCTGATCTGCCTGTGGGTGGACCACATTTCAGTAGCACTGCTTGGAACATGGTCCTTATCCCTGACCACTGCTTCACAGAAAAGCCCTCATCAAATTCTTTTGGCATTTTTGTCCTTTATGAGTCTTCACTTCTGGAAATATTTGAGTGAAGGTAAGCCTGCCCCAATGTGGTCCCTGGATCTACCGACCGACTGACAGACCTTCCTTCTTTCTTTCCTTTCTCCCTTTCTCTC
>PVKS010015315.1:0-46258 GCA_004027875.1 Aplodontia rufa | reverse complement strand
AATAAATGTAAAAATAGCACTATTGTTGACACATTAGTTAATATACATGTTACATATATTAGCATTTGCTATCAAACTCTTTATTAGGAGTTAATTCTGTCAAACCAGATGTTGGCCTACAATTCTATTTGGTGATGGCTGTCACCTATTTTGCCTGTTTCAGTATTATTTAAAAGTACTTTTCCATATTTAATATATGATGGCTTGCTGTACCTTTCCACTGGCATTCATCACCTTTCAAGAGCGATCAGTCTCCACAAATGTGAAGTTCACTGTCACAGAAGGGCCTAGCTCTCATTTATTTCCCTATACAGTATTTGGTGCACAGTGGAGTGTATGATAGCAGGTGTGGCTTCAATTCAGAGGGAACATGTTTAGCAATGGAAATATAAGTTATTAAAATCAACTTGTAATTTTTAATAACATAAAATGCCCTTAAAGTGAAGTCTAGATAGCTGTACAAAACTCAGTGTGCACATTTTCTTTTGTTCCAGGTTTCAAAGTGAACTTAAAGATGCTGCCATTTCCCAAACCAGAATTCTTACTGGTGGCAAGATAGTATTGAGCTTAAAGAAATACAGGTTTATAATACCCCCAGCAACCAACTTTATCCTGGCCCAAGATCCCCATCTCTGTAACAAGTTAAGCTGATGCAATTTATAGGAATTGAAGGCACTTAAAGAATAAAGGAACATTTTTTTTTCTATTTGACTTAACTTCAGTGTGCTAAGAACAACCTGGTCTTTAATTGGGAATGCTTGAGGAGAGGTACAATGCAGTATAGCAGAAACAAAGGCCTAAAACTGAGTTTGATCCACCCCCACAGCTCTGCCACCTACTGGTTATGTGACTTGAAACAAGACACCCAAGAACCCTCTAAGTCTCAACTTTCTTATTTGTAAAAAGTAATGTAAGTTGCTATATGTAAGTACTATTAAATTACACACACACGCACGCATGCACGCATGCATACCACGGGCCAACACTGTTGAACATTTTTCATGAGTAAAGCAATGTGTTAAGGGCTTTACATGTATTAACTTACTCTTTACAACAATCCTATGAAGAAAACAACAAAGGAAACAGAAACACATGGTATGTAACTATCCAAGTTTACTCAACCCCAAATGGCAGAACTGAGATCTTGGCATTATGCTGCCTCTGAGAGGTATAACTACCATAATAAAAAGTATCTAGGACAGAGTTTGGCACATAGTAATTTCTTGATATTCATGGTAGGTTCTTGTAATTCTCTGTGTATTCCGTGCGATTCCTTTTTGAATGAATCAATAATCAGATTCTCTTACAGTAGCTTGAATGAATGCAATTGATGTAACATCTCATGGAAGTATATATAAACATAAAGCCTACTAGCAAACATAACACACATATGAACTCCTACATGTGTTTCTATGCTCACATGTGCACATACAGATACACACAGCATTCAGGGAGGCCAAGAAAGTCTCATGGAATATTCACTGCTCATGAGCTTATCATCAGTATTGATGGAACATGATTTTAAGTCACAAATACCATGCTGGGTTTAGGGGTAATGACCAGAGGAGCTCAAACAAAAACAAAACTTATCACCGGGCCTTGTGGGCCAAGTGTGCACTAGGAGGACTTTTTAGAACTCACTCAAATATAATGTGTGTTATGTTAAAGGTATGTAAGAAATCCTGTGGGCGTGCAGAGCAAGAAACCAACTCAGCTCCAGAAGACACAAAGTACAAATGATTTCTCCTATGTGTGTTGAACTTTACCAGGCAAAGATGAGGACACTCCAGGTTGAGAGAACAAACAAGCAGAGATCTACAGGCATAAAATACATGCTAGGAGAAGGCAAGGTGGCTAAAACATATGCAGCCTGGAGAAGGCCGAGGACAAAAGCCAGTTTCTAATTGTGAATGGCTGCCTCACACCTACTAGGGCGTCTGGACTCGATCATATGCAGTGCAAAGAAAGGTGGGAGCAGAAGACTCTGATGGCATGGACCAGGGGAGATCTGAGCAGCCCCATCTGATGAAGAGAAATGATCTGGACTAGAATAGTGGCAAAGGGGATGGACAGAAAGAGATGGATTCAAAGCCTACTCTGTAGGTAGAATCTCCTAGGCTAAGTAACTCGAGACATACAGGGGAAAGAAAAAGGGTGACTTCCAGGATTTGACAAATGAGAGCGGTCTGTGTATTTCATGCTCTTAAGACAGGAAGGAAGGAGGGAAAGAAGGAACGGCATCTTTTTCAATTCTAAGGTGCCATGAAATTGAAGTGGATGAGCAGATAGATATATCTGGGGTTACAGTGAAGGGAACTCAAAGCAGCTTGTTGGTGGCCCTTATCCCTTCCCCAAAAGAAATACATCTTTATGGACAATTTCTCACCCTTTCTTTCTTCCACAGTCCCCATTTCCTTTCCTGAGTCCCTTTCCCTTCTCTGTGGTCCATCTAAACCCCAAACATATCAGCAAAGCTTAGCCAAAAAGGACAGGGAAAGAATCTATATAATCCACACTCCCATTTCACTCATAGTAACTTTGGTATCCCAACATGGTTTATCTTACACTCCTCAAAATCCCATTATAAAAATTCAAGCTCTTCTAAAACTGCTTTGTGGGACTTATTTAACCTGAAAGCTCAGCGATGTTTACCTCCAAGCCTGCAGCAGCACAGCGGAATAACTTAATAAATGGAAGTGGCAGAGACACCTTTATGCTTCCCATGCAAATACTGCTTAGAAAAGCCATTAATGGGAATTATGGAAGGCGAAAGCCAACTAAATACATGGACAGAATGAGCAGGATAACCCCACTGGTCTTCAGGGGCCTTCTCCTCTGCTGGTAATTTTATTAGAATCATTACCAGTGAAGGAATTTTTAGCTCTTTGAATTGAACTGTAAATTGTTTCTGCTTTCCATGGTATCTTAAAAGAATTTCAGGGGGAATTTTTCTTTGGTTTGTAGAGTGATTCCCTGTGGACTGGGGAAAGTCTTTTGGAAATTTCTGGGTTACAGTTGGGGATTTTCCTGAAATGGATTCTTCTTTAGAAATCTTTTGGTCATTGATTTAAAAGATATGCTGGAAATTTTTTTCATAAAAGTTTTGTAGCATGCCTCCAATTTTCTGTTTATAGTATTCATAAAAATGTTATTGAAAAGGTAGCATCTACTAATGGTCAAAGTGCTTCTACTAAAATCTCTGCAGTAAGAAGTCATTATTTAAGAAATTATAAGGCATGGGCTGCATTTTTTACAATCCTTCATAATCCAATTTATTTTTGGCACAGGTGCTATAAAGTTTTTACTTTTTATTTCTAAAAGTAAATTATGTTTCTGGGAAATAGATTACAAAAGGATGTGGAAAGCACCTTAAAATGTTTTCTATGAGACCAAGTAAAGATTCATAATAACTACTATGATGTAACTCTGTGTTCTAGGATTACATCACTTACTGAATTCAGAAGCATGTCTCTCTACGTATACCAGTTTTAACAAACTCACATTTTACTCTTTGTGTTCTCCTTAGAAAATGTCATGCTGCAAGTAATGCTGACCATTCCCAGCATTAACTCCTCTAACATTCTTCTCCATTGCTTCCCCTGCAGCCAAAGTTCACACGCTAACCAGAAAGAAATTTGAAAGATAATGGATTTGAATGGGAGAAGTAGTTTTATTTTTCTGAGAGCAGTATCTTACTATGCCCCAAACTTTTATTTTATTGATAGCCATTTAACACAAACAGGTTTGCTTCTGCTATTTCCCATGCTCGGTCACAAGTTTCACAACAGTCTGCTCCTGATTTGCAACTTTGGGTGTCTTCACAGGGCTGCACTAAGTGTAAGACCCTTCTCCCTGAATTCCACACCCTACTTTACAAAAACACACCATTTTCAGATCAAAGAGAGACGATTTATGTTTTCATCCAGCTGACGGACGATTAAATTAAAACAGATCAGCAGTGTGGTGCTTGGGCAGGTGGCTCCCACCACCACTGTCGGCCTCAGAGCGATTAAATTGTGGCGGAGATGGAGGGCCTTCCGCTCCCATTCCCGCACTTACAGATCAAACGGTGACAAATGAGATGTTACTGCTCTTGTAAAGCAAGGCTACAATCTGTCAAAATCCAACATAATTTGTGACCCTCTGTGACATCCTCTTTCTCTCTCTCTCTCTCTCCTTCCTTTTTTTTTTTTCCTTGACATTTGAATACAGTGATTGTACTGGAGTCAAGTCCATTTAAGTGAACATAGTCAGTTCTATCTAAAGGAATACAGCCTGTTAGTTCCAACGTGGGAGCTGAATATATATCTGCTGAGTACTCCAGCGACCCTTTGTGTTAAGTGCATACCATTAACAATGAATTCTGATTTTTTCCAAGTTATATAATTTGATATCTTGACAGCCCAGACACTTAAAGCACTACTATTTGTTTTAAATGGCTTTATTTTATTGTTTAAATGTCAGTATCAAAATAAAGTAATGCATACAGTCTTGTCAGTTCTCGTGCAGGGCGAAGTGTTCCTGTGGAGAAGAGTCTTGAAAGAGTTGGTTCTAAAAATGGACTCGAGAGTGAATTGTAATGTCTCTTGGCTGAATCCTTAAATGACTCATGAAACATATTTATACCGCATTTTCTGTTTAGCTGGTGCATTTAATAAGGCACTGAAGCATAAACAGCCTAGGGAGCAGAGCAGAGCATCTTAACTTACTGAAGTTGACATCATTGCCAGCTTAAAAAAAAAAAATACTGACTCTGGGAAATAATTGAGGAATGGAAGATGGAACCCATGGCCCAGATACACTAACAGATCCCTCATGTGTTTTTAATTGTATAATCTGCTGTACGATCAGGGGTGGATTATTCATGAAAGAAGAAAACAAAAGATCCAACAGACTGATGAAGGAGAGAGGCTAATATTTTTAACTACTAGAATTGAAGAAGAGTTGATTCTCATGTCTCCCCTCCATTCTGCCTGTCACATTGCAGAGCAAGCATTGACTTTCTACTTCAAAGTGACTAAAGATCTTTCCCCATAGACTTTTGTTGACCACAAGCCTTCAAGCAGGTTAACGTCAACCTTGGGGAAAATCACTCTGAAATAACTTTGTTTACAAAGAACAAAAGTATATTTAGATTCTTTGAGCACTTCTTTTATAAAGAAATAGAGTTATACATTTAAGGTTCTCAGGAAGAAGC
Source organism: Aplodontia rufa (assembly GCA_004027875.1). Taxonomy (NCBI): domain Eukaryota; kingdom Metazoa; phylum Chordata; class Mammalia; order Rodentia; family Aplodontiidae; genus Aplodontia; species Aplodontia rufa. Next base: position 41,061 of record PVKS010015315.1, on the reverse strand, counting down.
TATTTCTTGCTATGTGGCTCCTTCTGTGATTTACACATGGGGGCAAGCTCAGGGGTTTCTGTGCATTTCCTTCACTTTGGGTTTTGTTTACACACATTTTAAAGTAACTAATCTGCTGATATAGGAGCCTCAGAAACCCAGCTAGCCACAGAGTAGACTCAGCGCAAGGCATCTCAGAGTAATCAGTGTGGATGCAAAAGTCACTCCATCTTTGGTATAAGGCACTCTGATAGACACTAATCAACCCTTATCACGATGGACCTTTCTATCCTCTCTGGGGTTTGCTGCTTGTCATCACCTCATTGTTACCCATATGTGGAAAGGGTGAATAGAGTCTATATGACCTACAGACCTTGCCTATTAAAGACAGGGTCTGCTTCCATTCTGATCACATTATAAAAACCATGCATTTGCATACTCTAGCCAGAAAAATGTATCTCATGCCTATAAGAAGGCTCCAGGGCCTGTGCTCAGCAGCTTTGTCAGAAGTATACTCAGGCAAGTGCTTTAGTGATTGATCACAGAAGATGGGCCACTGGGCCCTGGCTTCAAGCACCATGTGTCCACGGAGACCTAGAGTGTACTGACCGCAAAGTACCCTAGCCTGCAGGATGGAAGAGGGGTGCTTCTGTTACTATTAACCGCCTACCAGCAGACTGGGAGTTAATTAAAGGTGTATGCTTTTCTGGGAAGCAGTGGGGGATGGGAACGGTGACACAGAAAATAGAGGTTTGGTTAAGTTCTCCTTACAATAATCCTCAAGGCAAAAAGGATCAGAAGAAAAATTTTAGAAAGATTGATAATTCCCCCTTCTCCTCTCATCTTTTTTTCCCACATTGTGTATAAATACAAATATGTCACAATTTGTACCTCTTATGATGACGAACTGATTGGCATGCTGATTGGGCCAAATGTGTTTATACATTACTTCTACATTTATACATTACTTCTACAAGACTGTCTCTGATTTTAAAGGCTGCCACAAACCACTGAGCTGATCTGCCCACCTCACTCTCGTCCCTCTTCTCTTCCTTATCTCTAAAAGCACTTCCTACTTTTGATGTAGAATCTCTATTAGGCACAGGGGATACAGGGCAGGTTTTCACCTTTGCCTGTAAGCACAAGGGGAGGAAAGAGAAAGGTAGCAGAAATATTATTAACTTTAAAATCTTCCCTCTTCCTCCAAGATGAGAATAAATGTTCCCCAAAGATTCCCTAAGATAGGCAGAGACAGCTCTTTCCCCATAGGAATCTCCTGTCACCTCAGGTTTTTTCCTTCTTTTTCTTCTTTTAATGGAATATAAGACTCTCAGCGTAGGTAGAGCTCTTTTCAAATGAAGCTGCTGTACTGCATCTGTCAGATGACATTTTCATAATATAAAACTCAGCTGATATGTTTCTTTTCTCCATTTTCCATGTTTGTTATATGGATGTCAATTATATCTTTACTTCCTTGACCTTACCAATTTCCAAAAGCTTCATTAGTTTGGCTAGCTAAAACTCAACTACTCCCATTAAACTTCTCAAGCATCAGAACAAAAATGCATGAGTGGCTGATACTAAGCAAACCAAAGTCCACTTGAAAATGCCATTAAAACAATAGTGGCTGTGGGTTATAAATAGGTGACACTATTTACAAAGCATAAACAAAATGCTTCATGAAGTGTGACATGAAGCCCAAGCAGTCATGTTGTTAAAAACCTGCTCCCCTGCCTCAAGTCCACATAAATAGCAGCGGAATACAGTACCATGAGCCGCTTTGTTTGGTCGCAAGCTAATCACCACAATGGGAGATGAAACTTTTCCTACTAACTGCTGCTTTGCTTTTAAAAACCAAACCAAACAAAAACAAACAAACAAAAAAGTGGGGTATGGGAGATTGCTGATATTTCACAAAGCAGAGTTCCAGAGAATCCATATTATTTGAACAATCAATAATGATCCTATAGTGTGGTCCTTAAGTCCAACAAAAGCATTGGTAAGTGGAACGCTAATCTCTTGACCTTAACCCCAACCAGCACTTGTTGCTCCTGAAAGTTGATTATTATGTCTCTATTTAAATAATTCCCATATATGTCCAAAATTAGGAAGTAAATCAGGAAACTGCTCAGAAAACCAGAAACTAAAAAAACAGGTTTTTAATATCAGTTTATAAATACTCTGAAACTGCAACTCACTTTCCCTCAGCTGAATGGCTAATGCATTACAAGATTTTGTGGGACCCAAACCACTGAATGTCAGAAAGATTTAAGTTCAAATCAACATGCATTTATTCTATGGAATAGCAATATGGAAGGCTGATGGCATGAATATTTTACGGTAATGCTTCAATATTAAAATCTCCATATTGAGATTCTAGAGTCACATACAAATTATATTTAACCATCAAAAAATTCATTGAAGTACTTATTAGAGTATCAGTAATAATAGTCATTAAAATTTTATGATCACTTAAAAGAACACTAAATAAAGACAGTTTAGCAAATGCCCTATTTACATATTTTAACAAGACTTACACAGTAATATCAAAATCACATTGAATTTGAGAGTAAAATTAAAATGTGCCCTTAAAAGAACAGCAACATTATGGATCTACCCTGTTAGGTTTGCTTGTTATTCCTGCAGTGGGATGAGTTTCTCTGATGGATTTATTCTGCATTTTTGGACCAGCTGCAATATTATACAAGATCTGCCCAAGAGTCAGAGGTTCAATCTTTGGAAAGAACAAAATTAACTAAGCAATCTATAAGGAATTGAATCTATAACCTAGCCTCATTTGGTACCATGTCCTATTTTCGCCAGCTAAAAACTTATGTGTATCCACCTAATTTAACTTAAACATAAATAAGTGATAAGCATCTAACTATTCACATAGATACACACGCAGCACATATATATGGTTCACTTATGCTTTCAAAATTTTTAAGTATTTAGGCAAGTTCCAGTCCTTCAGGATTTTGATATTTAGCATACTTTGTTAATTTTACACATCATTTCAGTATGTTAAAGAAACTAATTTTCAAAATTGCAATTCTCAAAATTCACACAAACCCAGGGTACAGCATAAACTTAGAAAAACTGGAGGGGTTTATTTTCTTTGCCTTATATGTTGAAGGTTAGGAGTAAGCACTGTAAATCCAATGTGCTTGAGTGAAGAGTAGGTCACTAGAAATTCTCGAAGAGAGATATATGGAGGCACTCAAGGAAGATGGGTGGCCTAAGGCCAACAGCCAAACTTTCTGAGAACAGCCATGTCACTGACACAGGTCACTTTGGCTTCTTTGGAATGTGTGATTTACTCACAAACACATTCACTAGAATTGGAGACTCATGCATAGCTTATTAATTTGGCATTCAACTCCACAAAATTCCATGGGGAATAAAAGTCATACAAACAATATGCCTTTGGCTATTTTCTTTGTTTAGTGCCTTTGAAAACTATTTAACATTATGTAATCAAAGAAGTATAAAACCTCCTAATTCCACATCATCCTGATTTTCAGGATATGTGTTTGAGTGCATATGTGTGCATGTCTGTGTGTGTATGTAGGAGGGAGAAATCATAGGAATGCTATAATTGGAAACATTTTTAAAATATTAACTATATTGTTGAATCACGTTTCCAGAAATTTATTGAAAAAGGCAAAGAAAAAATACTATCAGAAATACCTGGGGCCATGTTCATTTTGTTGTGGATAATAAATTCATCAAAAAGCCCATTGTCTTCATTTTTCTTTTGTTTGCCCATTAAAGAAAAAGGAATTCAGGTCTCTCACGTGCATCTGCTGTGATAGAAGAGGGCTTGAGCAACAATGTATATGGCAGCTATATGAGCTAACAACTAGGACAATAACTCTTTTTACTATAAAACTATAATATTAAGCTACAAACTTTGCTATATTCTGGAATATGTGCAATAATTATATTTGAAGACAAAAGACCATAAACAATGTTTTTCAATGTATTATGGGCCCTTACTGTGAAGCATGTTTACTTTCCCATTCATATTTTTTGAGGTTAATATTAAAATCCAATTCTATTTTTCACAATACAGAATGGTTTGTTTAGTGGAAAAGATACTACGTATCTGGGAAACAGACTTGATAACTGAATAAACTACAGAGTAAGAGACCCAATATACATGGCTAGTGGACCCAAATTTAATAAGAAATACCTAGTCAGCAAAACACCTAAGATGTTTTTAAGCTGAAATGCTCAATGTGAATTAAGAAAGTCCTAAGTTTCTAACACTGACTCATGAAGACCCAAAGACCATAATTTCTTCATTTATGGTTCATCCAATGATTCAAAAAATGATAAAGAATCCTTTTTGATATTGAAAATATATTTTAGTACATGTAGAAAGGACTTTTTTCCACATAACTTAGGAGCCCTTCACTCTATAACAGCAGTGTCATGCAGTTCTTAAAACATGGGTTCAGACACCAATTTCAGGATTTGAATCCCAGCTCTGTAACTTGTCAGCTGCACATTTCTGAACAAACTGTTTAATAACTCAGTTCCCCAATTTTCTCATCCACAAAATGGGTTAAAAATAGCACCAAATTGTTTTGAGCATGAAATGTCTTGGTACACATTAAGAGTCAGAATGCAGGGTAAGCTCCAATTTTAAACCATCATTATTCTATAATACAATTTAGATCAGTGCTTCCCACTGGACCAATTTTCTAGTTTAAATGCTGTGTTGTCTCAAAGAATCTTATTGATCTATTTAGTTTTTCACTCACTCATTCATTCAATTTTTAATTTTCTTTAAAAAAAAAAAAGAAGGTTTAGAGAAGGACACACCAGTGAAGGAATGGAAAACCAGCAAAAATAACTAATAAGGCCTATTCTTGGCAGCTAAGTGTGAATATTGGGGGTGAGGGTCACTATTTGAATATTATATGCCAATCTTCCCCATCTCTAATTAATTTCATATGGCATGATATACACATAATGAATAGGATTTTTAAGAATGTGGATGTAGGGATGGAGCGGTGGCTCAGCAGTTTTGACACTTGCCTGGTAAGCACGAGGACCTGGGTTCAAACCCCAGCACCACGTACTCAACTAAGTGTTGGAGCAACAAAGGCCATGTGAAAAACTAAATAAAGTTATTTCTCTCTTTCTCTGTCTCTCTCACTGTCCCTCTCTCCTTAAAAAAAAAAAAGAAAAAAAAAAAGAATGTGGATGTAGCTCAGTGGTGGACAGCTTGCCTAACACCCATCGGGCCCTGGGTTTGATTCCTAGCACTGCAAATCAAAACAAATGAACCAAAGACTAAGGAGTTAAATCACTAATATATGACAATGTTTAAAATGCATTTTATTTGACCTAGAGGAATAAATGTAAATATTTGAAAGAATGTACCTTCCTGACAAAGCAAACTATACATGCGAGGAAAAGCTACATAAAAGCTTACCAATATTTAATATAGGATATCTCTTATTACAAACATTTATGTATAACCTCACTATATATTTATCACTGACTTTCAGGTGGGGTTAAAAAGTCTTTATTTCTGCTTTGTATTTAATAGTGAAATATTCTCAATAGTTTTGCGTAAATTATACTGTTCTATATGCTATGCCACATGAGTATATATTTAACATGCAAGAGGTACAAAATACACATCCAAATGATGCCGGGGGAAGAATGTACATTCCTGAAAGAATGCAATCTCACTTTATCACTCTCCTTTGATTTGTGCCTGCCATTATCAATTGGAGCATCTTTTCTATTTAAATAGTCTGCATTTTAAGAAAATAGTTCAAGACAGTGCAGTATGTTGAATAATGCAGATCTTTAAATATGTTTGGCTTATCAATCTGAAGTCTGCTATCCCTTGAGGTCATATCTATATTAGCATCATGTCTGGACACCAGATATTAGGATATGTGATGTTTTCCAGTGAAGATTCCCATCCCATTTTGTTTTTCTATCAGCCAATGAATATGGATAAGACCCTTGAAACAGCACTGGGTATGTATCCACAGCAGAAACCTAATGTAAGTGGTATATAAGTGGTATTTATGTGTAAATTTTGCGTATTTATATGAAGCTAACACACTGAAAGTACTAACCTTGACCTACTCTACCCAAATGGACAAAAATCAAATTTATTATCCAATTTAGAAAAATTTCTTTTCTTTATGTTTTATTAAAAAATTATGGCTGTCTAGCTCATGGCACTGCTAAAGAAACATCCTAATGATATGTGATTCAAGACTTTTCACAAAGAGGTGCAATATCAAAGGCCATGCCTCATAATTATTTTGTCAATTCCATACATCTAATGAAAAGATGGCCATTGGCTGTGGAAAAGAGATGAAGAAAGCTCTTAACCCACAGGTTCGTGGTACATGATGATAAAGTCACTCCCCTTGTCAAAAGGATTCCTTCAGCTATTTCTCATCTTTGGTCAGCATCTGAAGATCTCAACAATACCACGTTCAGACTGTCATCTTGAGAAAATGCCTCATAATTAATCAGGGCATTTGGGGCAGGTCCTCATCCACAGAAGACAAAATTTCACTCTCCAAAGTCATCTTGGCTTTGCTTTCCAGAACTGCAGACTGGTGGCATAAGGAGATTAATCTATTGCAACAGATGGCTGCACTGATTTTCCTGATGAAGTGATTATTGCTCCTTCCAACAATATTCCCAAATCCAGTCAGGTGCTGGGTCAGGATAATTCAGCCTTGGGAATATTTCTCAAGCCTATCTCTTTCTTCGTAATGCCATTGCCACCAGTCTCAGGTGGGCCCTCCTCTGACCCTTGAAATATCCGCAGCAATGATTCTCTAGACCCAGTGCCTGTCCCTCTCTCCATTCTGCCATTGCAGACATACGTGTACCTGTGGCATCCGTGCACCAAGGCTGAACTGGATGACAACTGTCTACAGAGCTCAGGAGAAACATTAGACCTGGAATTTAAGCATCAACCTTCACGAGCTGGGCTTTATCGAATTCTCCATCCTTTCCACTACATTCTGCCCTTTACAAGAACTTGACTCTAGCTCAAATGATAACACCAAGTCAGTGATACCAAGAACACTGTGCGGGCTCTGTGGAGAAAGTCTTTCCTCTGCAGTTCTAAGAATAAGATGCAAACAAGGAGTAGAGATTCTATTTGTAAAACACATTTAAAAACATACTGGTCGGGGCTGGAGCAGGGGCTCAGTGCTTAAGGCGTTTGCCCGGCATGTGCAACTACACTGGTTCAAACCCCAGCACCCACGTACACAACTAAGTGTCAGAGCAACGAAAGCCATGCGAAATACTCAAAAAAAATTGATTCTCTCTCTCTCTCTCTCACTGTCATTCTCTCTTTAAATAAATAAATAAATAAAATAAAAATATACTGGTCATCTTTAATCAATTCAGGAACAGAAATCAGGAACCTCATAAATATACTCTTGTTTTTTTTTTTTTCTTTTCGGCATTTTAAAGTACCTCTCAACTGGATCATTGGCCCACTAGGAAACAGACTCTATACCTGAACTCCTCTGTACATGTTAGAGAGGCCTACAGATAATAGAAAATGATATTAAAAGAATGTGGGACTAAGAATGCAGCTCAATGGTAGAACCACTGTGTAGTGTGCTTGAAAGACCTTGGGTTCTATCCAAAGCACATACACAAGAAACGAAAAGAAGAGAGAGACAGAGAGAGAGAGAGAGCACACAAAATGTGCTTCTCTTTTTTAATTAAATAGTTCCAATGAAAAACAAAGTAAATTATATTTAAAATATATCTTACATACAGACACATTTCCCATAAGATAGTGGATATTTCACTTGTAAGCCATGCCTTTTATCAGTTTTAAACTTAATTTATGAGCTCAGAATCTTCCTGAAGAAGAAGATGATAGATAGATCACTGTGGTTTTAAATTTCTTTTTCAAAATTCTCCATATTGATTTTAGTCTTCTGAAGTCTCAAAATAAATAAGATACTTGTGTGTGTTGAAAGGAATTTCCCTAGTTTTAGATGAAAAAATGGTAGTTTTTAAAGAAAGTAGGAAGACATAGTCATGTGAAGCAATCAAAACACTTCCAATCCAACATATCATGATTTAAAAAATATTCTTCCTCTTTCTCCAACAGCTAAAAATATTTACTTCTATAGCCAAGAGTCCAATGCAAGTTATGACTAAACCTGGCAGCAGTCAAAATTACCAAACTCAGCTAAGTGGGGTGGCCACACCTGTAATCCAGGCTACTCAGAGACTGAGGCAGGAGGTAGTCAAGTTTGAGGCCAGCCTGGCAACTTAGTGAGACTGTTTCAAAACTAAAATTGAAACACATAAAAGAGCTGGGGATGTAGCCAAGTGGCTATGCACTTGCCTACCATGCATGGGTCCCTGGATTCAAAACCTACTATAGTAAAAATCAATCAATCAATCATTACACTCTAACTTTGAAGAGCAAATATGATACACGGAATATGAAAGATCTCACTTGGAGCATTATGTAGCTAAGCATTACCCATGTAGGTGATGTCACTATTACCCAGCAACTCTGGGCTTCCTAAAAACGATATACTCCAATGTTGTGACCAGAACAAACTAACACAATATCTCCTACCCTTGCTCTTTTATCAAAGCAAAAAATGCACTAGTCACAAAGCTCTCCTATGGAGGGACCAAGGAAGTTGAAGAGTTACATTACCAACCATTGAAGGTGCAAAGAAAGAAAAACAACCTCTTAAATCTGAGCAGAAGCTGGGTGTGGTGGTGAATACCTGTAATCCCAGCAACTCAGGAGGCTGAGGCAGGAGTATCACAAGTTCAAAGCCAGCCTCAGCAACTCAGGGAGGCCCTAAGCAACTTAGCAAGACCCTGTCTCAAAATAAAATATAAAAAGGGCTGGGGATATGGCTCAGTGGTTAATCATCCTGAGTTTAATCCCTAGTACCTACAAAAAAAAAAAAAAAAGGCAGAAACTTAAAAATACTGACAAGAAAAAAAGAAAAACACTATGCAGCACTTCAAATTTGACCATGTCCATTAAACAACCAACCATTTCAGGAGACGTCACCCTCTGCTATTAAAGTTAAAAGTAACTGAATATTAGACTTGCCAGAGTTGTATGGAGGTTGGAATGAGCATAAAGAGCTGTGTGCGCAAGTATGGCATGATACACAGAAACTCAAACACAGAACAAAGGAAGAATCACACAGAGAACAAATATTTACAGTGCTCAAGAGTGTACATCCATGTAGCTCAAGTATACCACCCCAGCAGGATCATTAACTATGATTCGAACTCTCTAAGCCAAGTTCATATGCTCACACCGATAACCTATGGAAAAGATCTGGAATAGCCCTTTTCTCTAAAATATGATAAGTCAATATCATTTCCACTGCGACCTGGCCAAAAGCCCAGGGAGGCTCAAACACCCTGCGAGTGACCATCAAATGCTAGCCTCACTCGCCTCTCACAAATCCTAGGCAGCTGGGTGCCAGGGCTCCAAACACCTGAAGAAAGCATTCTCGAACCACGAAGAGAAACTTGACTTTATTCTTTTCCAGTAATACTGTGAATTTCTGTTACTTTGTTCACTTATCTGGGCAATGACAAAAAAGCATGCAAATACTTTACAGTGTCTAATAATAGCAGATAGTTTAGAACAGAAATAATTCCAGACCTCTAAGAAACCTGTCAAAATTTCCCAGAGGTAAAAAAAACAATGACCTCTAGAAGACACTGGCCGTGACCCTGAGGTCCAAATGTCAACTCTAAAAGAGTGCCATGAGATTTTTGATGACAGCTAATCAAGACATCATATTTATGCTCTATCCAGAACAGATAACATACATTGAAATGAATATTCAGCATACCTGCCTTCCGTAGCATATGGAAATTCACACAGAGATACACACACAAAAAAAATGACATTCTTTTTCAGTTTAGGCTCTTCATGAATTAATGTAGGACCCAACTCTTGTTTGTATACTTCTGCTCTCAAATCAATATCTCCATCCCTGAAATTCTTATCTAGATTCTAGTTTCATGTTATTGCTTGAAAGTTATTTTTTTGATACTCCATTATTACCTAAAACCCAGAACCCCTTAACTAAACTCATGAGGAGCCCATGTTCCGCACTTATCAGAGGGCTTAACTCATAGGACAGAAAAAGCAGTCCACATACTTATTAAGTGGACTTTGTTTATTCTTCTACTTGTTTTCTATTTCCAACTTCCCAATTGTGTTTTCTTAGCTGTGGGTTTCCTAATTTGCTTCTCTGAAATAACTGAGTTGTATTAAGCCATCCCCTTTCCTCAGCCCTCGGTCAAATGCTTCCCAAATATTGCAATCCTTTCTTTGCAAGCTGTAAGATTATCTCTTTGAATTCAATCTTCAGAACTGCTCACCTTATGCCAGGGCCATACAAAATGTCCCCCAGTTTAGCACAATAACCAGAGATCCGGTTCCCCTTCCATCTAATCTTATTGCTTCTACAGGATTAGCATGCGTAAAATAACAACTTTGTTCCTTTTTTAGAAATCCAGATCAGTTAAAAATTGTTCCGTTGGGGCTGCAGTTGGTTGCTCAGTGGTTATGGCTCTTGCCTGGTATGGGTGAGGATGCGGGTTTGAATCCCAGCACAACATACACAACAGTGTTGGAGCAATGAAAGTAACATGAAAAGCTAAATAAAATGGATTCTCTCTCTCTCACTGTTCCTCTCTTTCTTAAAAAAAAAATAAATAAAACAACTGTTGCGTCAACTGTAAATTACCATCTATCTATCGTTCAATGTTTCTCTAAACTGGGTCTATCCCACCAATCACTCCTTATCCCTGAGGGAATTCCCCCATATCATCTTTTTTTCCAGTAAATTTTGTCCTAACTTTATTTATTTATGCAAACTCTTTCCTGATGGTCTGGTGAAGAAAGAATCTATATTAATACTTTTCTCTACCTGAGGCTGATCCATATAATAGTGTCTTGCTTCTAATTATTTTCATCTGGGAATATCTGTTTCCCTACACAAAGATGAAATTCCAGACTGCTAGAGTTGACAATGTTGGAGGAAATATACTATAGTTGTTATGATCTAAGTTCCAGAGGAGACTTCTTAGGTTCCAGTTCTTCCTCTAGCACTTAAAGGTTATGTGACTTTAGGCAATTCTTTTAACTTCTATGTCTCAGTATCCAAGAAAATGAGGATATGAGGCTAACAGTATCTATTTCATACAGTGGTTGTAAGAATGAGCATGTTTATGTATGTGTATATACACACATATTTCATGCTCAGCAGAGTACATGGCATGGTCAATAGCTCAATTACTTTGTTATTATTATATTTATTCTAATCACTGTTCTCACGGTCATTCTCTGCATTGTTTTTCCTTCTCCTCCTACCCCTCCATATCTTTCCTGTCTTTCCCTCTCTCACAGTCAAGATTGAGTGAATATTTTTCCAACCTCATGACTTCTCTTTCTTGACACCCCATGCACTCCTTAAAGAACTACTATCTGATTTCTGCCCACACCATTCCAATAAAATTATTCTTGGTAAAATTGGCTTTGCCTTCTCTGTGGTGAGACACAATATTTTTGAGTTCTTTTAACTGATCATTTTATATCTTTTCATTTTTTTCTTTGCCACCTCCTCCTTAATTGTTCATTCCCCTGGCCTCTATTATACCACATTCTCTTGGGTCACTCCCTGACATGTCTGATCTTCTTAATCTCTTTCAGAATCACTTCCTTTACCCTTGACTTACTCACAGCAGATCCAGGATCCTGTCACTTCTCCTCTTACATTTTGAACAAACTCCCCATGGCTTGTGTCATCATCATCCACAGGGTGAGAAGGCCCTACCCCCAACCCTGCCCTGCTCCATCTATGGCCCAGATCTCTCCTTGCACTCTACTCTGCCTGCTGGATATTTTCCATCATCTATCCCACCTCTAACTCAGCTTGTTAAGGCTTTATACATCCCCCCTCTCTCTTCATTTGGCTCCCCAGGGCAGTAACTTCTAGGACCGCTCACTTACCTGGTGGCCCACATCAGTGTGTGTCCCTGGCCTGGATTCCACTCATCACACCTGCCCACTCCCCTTGCTAACTACCTCCTGACCCTGTTCACTTCTTTCAGTGCAGGGCTAACACGTTGTTTCAGTCTGTCATTGCTTCTACCCTGGATTACTACAGCAGACTCCTAAAATGGTATCTTTGCAATTGGCTTTGCCAGCTGCCTTGTCCCCTGGCCACACTGCAGTCTGTGGCCTTTTTAAAAATGAAACTCTAATCACATCATTCCCCAGGTTAAAACCTTCATTGTGTCTCCCACTACTGCCTGAATAAAATACAAACTCTAGGGAGGATCTTCATCAGGGGCCCGGCTGCCCTGTCAGCCTCATCATCGCTTATCATTCACCCCCTCAGACTCTAAAATGAACCATAATGAACTACCTGCAGTGCCCTCAAGTCGCCATTTCCCCTGCAGATTCATTCCTCTATCTGAATTCTCTTGTGTTATCCTTCAGTGCCTTCCTTCCTAACTCCTACTTGTCCTTCAGGGTTGGATTTGGGGATCATCTCCGCAGGAGGCCCTTCCTGGATTCCCAACTTGGAATTAGATAATCCTTTTCTGTGTTTCATTTGTGTCTTCTACATACTCACGATACTGCTATTCTTTCTATCTTAAAATTATGCTGCCTCCTTCCCATAGCCTGAATCTGTTAGGGACAGGAACCATCCTAATTCATCATTATGTACAGCACAGAGCAGAGGAACTTGTAGCTGTTCAATATGAATTTATTAAATGAACAAATGAATGAGTCTAATTGCAATGCAAAAAGGGCATCATCATAATATTTTTGGTCTAAAAGAAGAAATATTTAAATTCATGAATAGCTTGTGTGATAATATAATGTCTCAGGAGAAAGATATAAGCAAGAGATTAACAGTGCCACTCTTTCCAGTAAGGAAGAACTGCTGGTAAAGATATTGGTGAATATGGAAATGCAAGAAACCTCAAGAGTAAGCGATCGCATCATCTTACAGTTTACAACAGTAAAAAACGGAGATGCTGGGAATGCTCAACCAAACATATTTGTGAATACAGAAATACAGATGTATAAAAATTCGCAGTGATGCATACGTCATATCAAGAACCATAGAACTATCCATAGAACTTGACCCAGTTTTTCCTCCCTTGGAAATTTATCCTAAAGAAATTATTCAGAAGAGAAAAAAGGCCACAAAAGATATTTAAGATCTCATTTACAGTTACAGGAGCTACAAATAATAAATCATCACATGAAGCAAACTATTAGGTGAATTATGTCATTAATATTAAATGACATGGGGTTGGAGTGGTGGATCAGCAGTTAGGGCACTTGCCTAGCACGCATGGGGACAAGAGTTCAAACCCCAACAAAGTGTTGGGTATCCAACAAAGTGTTGGAGCAACAAAAGCCACATGAAAAAAAGAACTAAATAAAAATGATTCTCCCTTTCTCTCTCTCTCTCTCACTATCCCTCTTTAAAAAAATATTAAGTGACATGGCATTAAAAAACACAAAAGTATATGTAAGAAATAATTCTACAACTATGATTACAATTGTGAAAAATGTATATGAATAAAAGAACCACAAAGAAAAACAAAGGCAAAACTTATATTTGCCATAAATTAGCTTTTAAAAAGAAAAATTAAAAGACCAAAAACACGGCATGGCACCAAATAGGAAAATCAAGTTTTAGATATATATAAATATTTTAAAATATAATTATTAAATTGTTAACAATTTCAATGAGAAGAAAGGGAATGCAGTGTCTTCAGAATCCAATATGGACAAGAGTAACATAAAGTGATCATTTATTGAACAGTTATTGTAGACTAGCTACTTTAAAATATTTTATCCAGAGTCCTTACAATCAGTTTTCAAAGTACCTGCTGTTATTTCCATTTATTTATTTGTTTATTTATTGGTACTGGAGGTGAAACCAGGGGCATCTGACCCCAGAACTACATTCCCAACCCTTTTATTTTTTATTTTGAGACAGGGTCTCACTAACTTGCCCCAGTTGGCCTCTAATGTGCAGTCCTCCTGCCTCAGCCTCTTGAATTCCTGGGATTACAGGCATGCCCCATCACTCACAGCTGTTACTTATATCTTAAAGATGTAGGTTTTATATTTCAGAAGCTAAGTGATTCATTCAAGGCTCAACACTCAGAAGCTAAACAAAGTCAAACCCAAGTCTGCTTTGGGTCTACCTAGAACCTCTCCAGTCCTGCAGCTAGCCATTCTTCCACTAATTTGATTTTAACAAACAACATGGAAATAAAGGGAGGGAAATGAAACAAAATCAAAAGGAAAGAAAGAAATTATAAATAAGAAATATATGTTCCCAAGTTATCTACAGTTTATAAAAGAGGTCAAAACAAGTATCTTCTAATCTGTTTTAATTGTCTTTAATTCATTTGCTTAGCAAAGATGGTTACGGTAAGCATGTGCTCATGTATCTGTTGATGGGAGTCCTATCTCACGCCACAAAACCACTAACTCTCAAGCTCTTTGCTCACTTGAACACCAGCAGGAGGAAAGGGGAACATGCTCAGTCAATGGGTACCCGCTGCCTGATCTCTGCATAGGGAAGATGGCTCAAAGGAGAAAATGCTGAAAATTCCCTCAAGGGCCAACCAAAGCAGTCCTCTGGTGAGGAGAACTTTCCTGGACAGGAACTCAGCTGCAGCTCACTCAGTTTCCTGTGCTCCTTGCCTATTCCCTGAGCCTGTTTCTCTGGTACTTCCATCGACTATTGAGCAACCAATCTTGCTGTCCATGTCTATTAAGTTCACTACAGTCGATTTCTATTGATGGCCACAGACTCGAGCTGGTGAAATAGTGTAACAAAACATATGGCCAAATGGTAGTGAACCACTGTGCTGCTGAATTTTTTTCCCTTTTTTCCATCAAGGAGAATGATCTTCTAACTAGAGCAGGATGAAACTGAATAAACCATAATATAAAATAATAATAAGAGACCATCTATACATTTTACTAAAAGTCAAATTTCTAGACTCAGGGAAATCACCTTCAGACTCCTAGGATAATGTACTCATGAAACTAAAGAAGTACTTTCCTTTTTCTTTAAGAAGTCATGGAGGGGCTGGAGTGGTAGCTCGGGGATGGTTACAGCACTTGCCCAGCATGTACAAGTACAGGGGTTCAAACCTCAGCACCCACATATACAATTAACTGTCAGAGCAATGATAGCCATGTGAAAAACTCAATAAAAATTGCTTCTCTCTCTCTCTCTCTCTCTCTCTCACTCCCTCTCTCTCACTGTCCTCTTTCTTTAAAAAAAAAAAAGAAGAAGAAGAAGAAGAGGAAGAAGAAGAAGTCATGAAGGCCGGGAACGGTAGCATATGCCTGTAATTCCAGCAACTTGGAAGGCAGAGGCAGGAGACTCACAAGTTCAAACCCAGCCTAAGCAATTTAGCAAAGCCCTAAGGAACTTAGGACGACCTGACCCTGTCTCAAAATAAAAAATAAAGCCGGGGGATGTTGCTCAGTGGTAAAGCACCTTCAGCTAAATTTCCAGTACAAAGAAAAGAAAAGCCATGGGAATAGAAGAATCACATTTGTAGGTGTGATCTTGAATGGATTCTCTAGAAAAGGAGAAACAGGATTTCATAAAGTCTGGATTCCCATGTGTATCCCTTACCAAAATTTCAGAGTGAATTAGGTTCAGAGTCCCACAAGCTCTCATTCGAGCACACAATGCAAACAGTATTTCAATTTTTGTGATACATTTTTCTTCCTTTTTCTATTCTGCATTTTCCATGTTCATGTTTCATAGTGAATAATTAACAGAAGCAAAAAAATTCAAAGTTCAAATCATATCATACCATATAAAAGCCTGCACCCTTTTTGTTGAGGTTGTTCTCCTATAGATGAGTGGAATGCCACAGATATTTTGACAGTGCTTTCTACAAAATACTTACAAAATCCCCATGAAAATCTTGTGGACAAGACAGAAATATATGAAGCGGATGATAGGAAATTTAGACCAATTGGAAGCTGAATGATATTACAGGGAGGCAAACTCACAGCAGGATGTACTTTCATTTTCAAATACTGTATATTAGCGAACTGAAATCAATTTGCAGGCAGGAGAACTTCAGAGGTAGTTTAACTGTTTTTTTAAATGATATGTCCTTCTCAACATTAGTTACAATGATTGAAGATAAAGAATACAAATTCACTATATTTACAGGTGACCCAGAGAACAAGTATATATCTTATAGGGGATCCCAAAGTAATTCTATAGGATCCAATCCAAGCAGATTTATTTTTAAGGGCAAAAAGGCTAAATATTGAGTTCAAAATTAGGCTGAGAAATTAATCAGGTAAGTAAAGAGAATGAAAGGCAAACTAGATAATAATTTATTAATTATTCATGAAAAAAACACCTAAGGATTGGAGCTTATCAGAAGGTTACTAGCATGAACAGTATAGGAAGAACTGTTGCGATATTGAAAGGAGTCCACAGATCTGGGCAGGCAACATGCAGACATAAAACAGCTCTATTTTCCACAGGGCTGAGAACCACACTTTTAAGAAGGTCATTTACTAATTAAAACATAATGAAAGGAGGGCAAGCAGAGTAAGAGGCCTGGAAGTAGTATTAGGGAAGAACTAAACATAGAGACCATTTGGCATGTAAAACACAGAGGGAGAAGAGCAGCTTCTGATCTTTTGAACACTGTAGGTGTGCAGCACAGACTTCTGCATGGTTCTGCAAGGCAGAGGTAAGGTTGATTGGCTCATACTCAAGAGAGGGAGCAAGAGGGCAAAGACTGACAGTAGGCTGGAATTAAAACTAGCAGCACTGTATATAAGTTTATTCCATGGGATTAAGATTTCTTTTTCCATATTTTTGTGCCAAAACCCAAAACTCTCAAAGCATAAGAAAAGCAACAGTTCTGGGTCTGTGGTCACTAATAAATACTGAAGGGTAACATCAAGAACAAGCTTTTTAACCCATCCTCAAGGCACTGGTTTCCAGAACTGAAATAAAATGTTCTATACAATTAGAATGGCATGATTTGTTACAGAAAGTCTTGCTCCTTGTAGATGTCAATAATAAATAAAACTCTTCTAATCTATTAAAAAATAAGGCAGCTTTTTAGCTGTTACTTTTAAGACTTCAAAAATGTAGAAATCCTTTCATTTGTTGGTGCCATTTTTTTAAATTTTGAAGGATTTTGTTCCTTCATAGTCCTCTTTTTAACTACTTTCCTCAACTTCCAGTTCCCCATACTTTCTATACTGAGTTCCCTTCCTTTCTTTTCTGATTACATTGTACCTGGTTCTCACTCTCTCAAATGCCAATTCAGCTCCTTCAACACATCTCATTCCTGCTCAGTTCTACTTCCACTCTGCTCCATCTAGTGGAATTCTGATTTTAACAGTGTGGTGACAGCTTTTTAAAAAAAAAGTAATAGTCTACTTCTCTATGCAGGATTAAGAAATAAACAGGGGAAACAAAATCTATACACAGGTATGCAAACTTTTACTCTGCTTAGATAAATTAAGTCCCATAGTCCCATTTCCCAAATATCTGGGCAGATACTTTGAATGCTGATAGGATGCTTATTTGAAAAGAAAATAAAATGTGTTCAATCTAACAATGCATGAGCATTACAATCAGTAAGGGCTATTCTGCCAAGAAATAAAAGACAGGCAAATGATTATTTTCTCTATTATGGGAGCTTCATTAGCACAGTCCAGTTAATGAAAATTATTTGATAATTGTAAAATACTCTCTAGGGATCATTTAGAAGTTCCCCCCCCATAGTATTAGATAATTAAAATTTGAAATATTAAGAAAACAACAAAAATAATACAATGTTCTTTTTTTATGTTTACAGAATGTGAGGTATGCTATGTGATAAAAATTTCATCACAAAGTACAGATATCTGAAAAAACTCAAAATTTTTTATGAGAAATGTTATTTTACAATGTCCATAAAATGTGAACTGTATAACCAAGCTCGAGCCTAATGGTGAACTGTCCTCAGATCCACCCTGTTTAGTCTCAGTATCATATTCCTGTGCTTAGAATATTGGATTTTTAGGGCTGGACAGGATCTCAGAGTCTATGACCACTAACATTAATCTGTGGCCTTTCTGTACTCACAGTGAATATTCTGTATGTGAATACAAATAACTGTTGAACCTGAAAGGATCAAACCTTAAAGACTTAAGCTCAAAACCATTTTGGAGTTGGCTCCCTTATAGTCACCTCCCAACCCCCACCCTGGAGATGTACAAGAACAATAATGTGAATTATAGTCCATGTTTAAACTTGATTGGAGTCATAAAGATCACAGAAATAAACCAGGAAGAAATTAAGTTCATTCTGAAAATTACAGCAGGGGTAGGCACACCCTACCCCCAAGTGTCCAATCATTCTTCAACTTGTAGCCACCTAGTTCTTCCTGAATCACAAATTCTAATCTGATCTGAAATGAGAAAGAACAAAACCTTAAAAAACTCCCCATTAACCCTGAGTAAAGTCCACAACCCTAACGTGGATTTTAAGATCCTTCATTAGAAAGTCCCTGACTCCATCCCCATCCCAAGTAACCTGCATGTTCCTACCACCCATAACCCCTTAGCCATTCTTAGCAGCTCTGATTTCCACAAAGGAGCAAACAAACCTCTTCCCTTGTGCTTCCATTGACCCCTCTACTTGGAACACCTGCTCTCTTTCCTCCACCCTTCACTAATTAAGTCTGCTAATTCTTCAGGTCTCACTTTGCATATCAAAGGAGTAGGTCAGCTGCCCCTCCTAAGCGCTCCTCTGAAGGAGGCCTTCCTAGTAACCACCACCAATAGAAAACACATTCCTTCAACTCCCCTTTCACATTTAATCCCCCTCACCTAGACTGAGCTCGGAACAAAGGAGTTCCTCTGTACACCTTTGCGGAATGAGACACTGAAGGGAGGGAGGCACAAAAAATAGTAGGCTGGGGAAGCCTCAGCAGGAAACCAACAAGCTGGGTGTGGACCTTCTGGAGCTTTCTATTAAAGGTAAAGTGGGAAGAAAAGACTCCTTCTTAAACATTATGTTTAAAAGCCACGGAATTTTGCTCCTTGAGTGCACATGCTGAGAAGATAACAACTGTGAGAAAGCAAACTTAACATAGAGCAAGTTAAATCAGAATGGACTATGCTCCAAAAGATAAGTAGAATTTCCCTGTTGGACTTATTAGTTCCAATATCTAAGTCACTCCCAGGAGAGAATTTGGCTCTTATATAGGAATGCTAACTTTTTTCACCAGAACAGAATCTAATCAAGTGTGTAAATGCTGCAATACACCAAATGGCAAAGGAAAAATTAATGTTCCTCTTGTGGGTTTCTGAAGAGTCTTACCACCAGAAAGTAACTTAGGCAGAGAACAGAACAGGGATCCTTAGAAGCAGCTATGCAGAGCATATGAATAGAATTGTTTTATAGGAAGGTTAGAATTTGTTGATGTTGAGGATAAGATGTGCTGGGGAGTGATATGGCCAAATCATGTTATTATATTATGTGCATTTGTGAATATGTAACAACAAATCCCATTCTTATGACAACTATAATGTACCCATAAAAATGGGGAAAAAAGAATTTAAAGATATCTTTTTCGGTGCCCTTGAGGTAGAGACTTGGGTAAAACTACCAAGGCTTACCTACAGTCACAGGGATCAAACTTTTTAAAAAAAAATAAAAAAAAAACAGTTTATAATTCCTGAGGCTGTTGTTGGCTTCAAACACTACTTGAATGACATTTCATTTTAGATGTTCCACTGACTGAATTATTCTCTTATAAAAATTTTTAAAATAAAGATGTTTTAAAAGACTATACATACACACAACACTTTTGAGACCACTGCTTCCCCAAAATATGTGCACAAAAATGAAAACTCTGACACCTCTGATAAAAGCGAAATCCTGATGAAATGCCTGAAAACAATGGAGAAATAACTTGACATTTAAGCGCATACTGCTTTTTTTGACCACGAAGTCAGGATTAGGTGATAATCCTAGGAATGCCAGGAAAAACTGTTGGCTTCATGATGACCACTTTTGTGAATTTTGACATGTAACACATCAGGATCTTGCATTCTCTGTGATTAGGGAGACTTCGATGCCCTCAAACACAGCCACATATTATCAGCCTGAGTTATTTTCACTTCAAACATGCAATGGTGACTGGGTTATACAGTAAGACTTTGGAAGTTTTGTCTAGATGCTCTTCAAACTTCATTTTGGCAATATTTTGTTGTTGTTGTTGTTGTTACTAGAACTAACACAAAGACACACACACACACACACACACACACACACACACACACACATCCCAAACAACTAAATGTTATTAGGAAAAGGCTTCAACCTCTGCCAAATTTCAGCTGGGAAGAAATTTTTATGGCTGGCTAATAAACCTGCTGAAAACAGGGATTGATAATGGAAACCCGCCGGAGCCCTTAACTACAGTGTGCACGGCTGTAATAAAAAGAATTAATGCAGTCAATTTGTACTACTGTTCTTGGAACAAAAAACCCTATTTCAACCACAGTCTTTTCAACAGCTGATTGGCAGCCCTGTCCATTTCCCCTCTGCAGTGTTGTCAGGAGTCTTCAACATGATAATGAGCCTGTCACCATATTCAAATAGCCCTGTGACAGCATGTTTTGTGAGTGTGACGTCCACTGCAAAGGGTCTGTCAAAAAGCACCTTTCAGAAAATGAAAAGAGAATGCTTTCCTGATGATAAACCTAATTTCTCCATAGATAAAAGAGGGAGATTTTTCATCAGATTTTGTCAGTGTTGTGTTGCATTTATCTCTTCAAATGTTCCTGTTTTGTTTTCTTTCTTAAAATATACATAAATTTTGATTTGTCAGTGATGGGAGAAAAAAAATGATGATGAAACACACTTTCCGTTCCAGGAAGTTGATTCGGTAAGGTTACGACTGTAGAGGGAAGGGAAGAAGAAGAAATCATACTTTTCCTATCATGTAAAAATCTGGCATAAAGGGGGGTGCGGTTAACTTGTTACTGGTGGCCCAATAAACTTCCAAGTGTGGAACTCAGATTCTGTATGCTTCATTCTCTGACTTCAGTTGTGTCTCTGAAAGTGCACACAGGAAATGGTTATGTTTAAACTGGGTTTCCATGTAGTCACTTCCCCAATGCACACAAAAATTTGTCACCACATTAATGGCATAGAGAAAGCCCCTTTTTTCAGATGTGATGGTTGTGTATTACATTGGAAACTGTGCTTTGAATACTGGGATAGTATATTTTTATCTTCTGTGTAATTAAGATGTTTTAAAGTTTTATTGTTGAGGGGAATATATAATTTTGAGTTACCAAGAATTTTTTTGTAAAGAGTCCAGGTTCTCTAAAACATAATTTAATTATCTTCCTTTGTTAAATCCCCTTAAATTAGACCAGATCTCTGCCTAAATGTAATTTAGTCATTTTCTCAAAAGCAATATGAGTGTGTGTTTGTGTATATGTATATATAAATATATACAATACATATACATACACAAATGCATATATATTATGTATATAAAATATATGTGATTCATAGGTTCATATATGTAAATATATATAAAATGCATATATACACAAATACATATATATATAAAATATACATGATACAGAGGTTCCTATAGGTAAATATACACACAATGCATATACATACTCAAATGCATATATATTGTACATATATAAATATACATAATATATAGGTTCATGTATTATATGCATATATGTAACCTACATATACACACAAAATGCAGAAAGTATGAAAATGTTTCTTCTTCATAGACGACAGTATCTAACATTTTAATACAATTCATCCACATATAGCCAACTGGGAAGCTCTCTGGGTTTGACAGTGGAATAGGTGGAAAGGGAGTTGGAATGAGGAAGCAGGGAACAGGAAGCCAGCAGAGAACTGTCATTCTCTCATCCGGAGGTGCCCTGAATGCCACCTTAAGCAAATAAATGCATGCAGAAGGTCCTAGAGGCTTCTAAGAAAGAATTAAAAAAAAAAAAAAGGAAAAGAAAAGAAATTTGAAAAAAAGGAAAAGAAAAGAAATTTGAATCTAATACCTACTTTTATTTCAAACTCTATGAACTTTATGTTTTAGAAAACACATAGACTGTCAATTATACTACCATGTGATTTAATTCATTAATCATCCTATATTAAACTATATCCAAACATTTTTCAAATCATAGTACAAAAAATATATAAGGTCTTGCCTCACTCTCATGACTTTAGCTGGTATCTCACAGATGCAAATCCCATTTTTATATCTTTCCTTCCAGTCATTTGATCTATGCACCTTATGTATCTACATGTAATAAGGACATTTATGAAACCTTCTCACTATTCAGAAGCAGGAAGATCATGAGAATATTCACCCTCCCAATTTCAAATAAACGCAGCCTTAGTTATGTTTCATCTGAGTTACGGCCTGAAGATGCCAAAGGGGCCTATTAATTAAATAAAACAATAATTTTGCATTTAAATGTATCATACATATATAAAGCTGACCTGTTTGCAGAGTTTTTTATTTGAAAGTTAATGCTTTTGATGGTGAGCAGTGAGGAGAGGTTACCCTAATATACCAGGCAGATTAAAGTTTAAAACATACAAGAGACTTTCTTTAAAATGCATGATTCACCTTTACTAGTTAAGTTAGTAAAGCTAAAATTTCTGAAGGTTTTTTTTTCCACTCTAAAATGAGGCAGCAAAGGAGAAATTAAAAAGGTAAAGGGGTATATGTACCTACATGTATATATGTATATATATTTAAAGTCAACTTTGGAGAAAAGGTAAAAGTGACTAATTAAATATCAGCAATAAATTTGACTGATTTAAGTTCATCAGCTTGGAGGGAACCATTACAAAGCTGAGAAGTAGAGCTGTCGACAGCTGGCTTTGTGCACCATTCTGCTCTTTTGCCTAAATATTTAAACCACTGGTTTATTTGGGATTAACAAAAAAATGAGATCTCAAACTGAGCTATCCCCAACATACAAAGCAAAGTCCAGAATCTTGAAGACTTTCATTGTCTCTGAAAGTCATTGTCACCAATGTAATCCCCTCATTAAAGCTAAAGAAATGCTGGAAAGACATTAAAATGAATGCAAACCATTCGCAGCAATCTCCTGCTCACACCACCTCCAAATGAAGGCAGGCACATTGCATAATCCAGGCAGCAAGAGCTCCTGACAGGTGGATGATTTATGCTCATAGTCAGAAGAATCGGAGGGCCTGCAGAGGAGACAGCATGAGCAAGGTGGTGGCGAGACAGATGCTCTCAGTGGGCTTGCAGGGGCTGGCAGGCTCCAGCTAGTTCAGGTGCAACCTGGACACTTTAAGTGCTGAACTCCTATCGCCTAGATTCCAACACTTGGATGTGCCATGTGCAATATTATATGCAATGTACACAATGAATAAACTGTCAAAGCCGCCTGAGTACAGTATCCAGGCTGCAGATGCTTCTTACACACATAGATATTATGTACATAATGCTCCACCACCTAAATGAAAGGAAACCTATTTTTGTTGAATGATTATTATGATACATATGTAAACATTCCTTAGCTTAAGAATTCTTGATCTTGAAAATATGTAGCCGAAGTATGGTGAGTGCAGAGTGACAACAGTTCCTAACAATTGGATCAATATTAAAGATTGCACAGTGGGATTAGGAGAAACACACCTCAGCAGAAAACCGACATTCCTGTCAATTATATTAATTATTTTTCAGATACATGACAGGCTTTCATGACATTTTATTCTGAGAAAGCATTTGAATATTTGAGAGGAAAATGAATAAGGGATGGATAATAAGAAGATCCCCAAAGGGTTGAGCCACTTTGAAATCAATCTTTAAAATAGTTTTCTTAGAAGTCTGCTCCACTGCCCCTAACAATAACAATCTGGTAAAGATTATGGTATTGGTTAAAAGGGCTGATAAACCTAATTACAGCTATTGATGACAAATTACTGCTACTCCAATCTCTAACAGAAGGTATTAGCCAGCGTTTTACTGGTCAGCAGTAAGCTACCAATGGACAGAGAAATTCACTCCATAGATCTGTACAGAACTATAGCTCATCTTTTTCTTGCTTAGCCCAGTATCTTGAAGGCAAACAGCTCAGGCAACAGTGAAGGGATAAGCATCCAAATATATAAGCTTCAAGTTATCTAGGATGAATGCATTTTTACTTTCAACTCCTAGATCCTATAAGGTCAAAGGTAGAACTGCCAATGAGAACTAAAGACACAGGCATCCCTTTAATTAGGTAACAGTATTCAAAGACTAATAAATTCCCAAGAAGCCACTCTGCAAAGCAAGTTACCGTGTTCTGCGGGGAAAAGGTGGGCAGTAGGCTTTTCTTTCAGTTCTCCATGACTAAAAAAAGAATTTTTGAAAAGAACAAAATAGAATACATTGTAAGTAATTCAGAATGCCTCCAGACTTTATAGTTTTCCCTAGAGAAAAAACTCAAACAATTTGAAGTCTTCACAAACTGCATCCAAATCCTTTTTCTAACTTCATTAAACTCCGGTACTTAAAAATCATTCATAGCAAGTACTTTAATTAGAGACGAGCCTGTACAGGAATAGCTCAGCAGACAGCGTGCCTCTACCTAGGAAGCAGACTGCCCAGGGGGGACGGGCTCCAGCTCATTCAGGCAGTGGTAAAGGGACAAACTAGGGCACTGATACAAGTCCTCCTTCCCCAAAAGAAAAGTGGGGTGTGGGTTGGTGCAATAGAGAGAGAGAAAGATTCAAACATCCTCTGACCTCAGCAGTATTTCTGCACATACAGAACATGTGTTAAAGAAAGCAAGTTTAAGTGAAACAGAACCGAGCCCTTTGCACTATGCAAGCCTGTTTTTTTTTCTTTTTGTTTCTCCTCTGTTCTCTCTCCTCTGTCCTTTTCTCTTTCCCTTCTTTCCATCTACCTTCCACTCATACTTTGAGATGGAAACGAGTATCATGAAACCTATAGCATAGGCACAAACCCAGTATTAAATCATTCAGTGCCACATGGAACTCTAAGATAATGACATTTATTAAATATTCTGGAGTCAATTCCAGGGTAAAAAAAGAGGGAAGGGAAGGGAAGAAGGAGGAGAGAATTAAGAAGAACTACTCCTATATATGAATAATTCTTACTCTTTACTTCCCTGCCTGGAGTGAAGGCTTTAAGGTAGAACTTAAGAAGGCAAATAAAGAATTCACAGGTTTCATGCTATCTGCAACTTTAAACTTAAGTTGTCTAGAGACTTGAAAATTACAACAGTTTTTAGAGACAACACAGTTGAGAAATATTTCAGGTGGAGGTGAAAGGCCTTTCTTCACCAATGACTCCTATATATTTTTTTAATCCTGCTAGAACTGAATGAACATATTAGCATGTGCAAAAGTAACTGTAGATGCCATAAATTACACCTTGGGAAAAGTTAGCAGTGTCCTGGTGAAAAGTGATCCCCTGGACTCAAGGTCATTTGCTTCTGATCTGTGACAGACTTTCTTGCTGTCCACCTACAATTCATGGAGGGGTCTCTGGAATTCTGGCAGGTTTTGCTGACCCTGCCTGTCACCTTCAGGTCTCCTGAGCACAAGAAAGGGTCTCAGGCTGGAATCACACAGAGCATTATCAGGGACCTCTGAACTCTGCGAGTCAAGGAGAGAAAGCAATGTGAAGACAACCCAGGCCTGCTGTGAACACAGCACTTGGTCATTTTGGAGAGAGAGGGGAGAAAAAAAAAATCCGTGGAAGATGACATTTTAGACCAAGCAGAACTGATTTGTCTTTGATGCAGCTAGGCTTGGTATAATGTAACAGAGATGAAGATGATAATAATATCTAATATTTACTAAGAGCTTCTATTTGTCAGACATGCAGCTAAGCATTTTAAATATGTTATCTTATTTAATCTTCACAGAAAACTATGGAATGGGCATTATTATTAGCACTATTTTACAGATGAAGAAACTGAGGCTAGCAGAAACATTAAGAAATTTGCTAGTAACCGGGGATACAACAATTCTCAGTTATTAGCAAATGCCATGATTTTAACAATAGGCTACACAGAACAACATGTATATATCACAATTCCAAATATATATTTTTTGAATATATTAAACCTTTGACTCCCTAAGATATCATACTACCTACTGGGGTTTTGCAATGTAAGATGAAATTAATGGTTATTATTTTTTCCTCTGTTTCCCTTAGCCTTGAGTTTCTTTAAAATACCCTCCTGAAGAAAAACGAAAGAAAAAGAATAAGGTAGAGATGTCTTAGTACTTCATGTTAGAAGACTTTTTATCAGTGAGTTCTCACTGTGATGCAAAGAAGAGAGTAGGAAAGGTCCTGCAACTAACCTCTGCTTCCCTGGTCCATTAGCTGTTTTCCGATGTGCAAATGACTCTGGTCTCCCAGGACTGTTTAAGAGTTCAGCTGACTACAGCACTGTCTCCTTTTGGGTTTCCAGTTAAAATCAATGCATTAACTAAGGCTGCTAGTTAGATTCTGTAACTGCAAGTTAAGTAAGAAAGGTGAGGAAGGGAAGAATTCCTAGCTTTATAAGCTTGAGAACTTTCAGAGAGGCCAGTTCCCGAGTGGCATTAAAATAGAAATAGAATTACTTGTAAAAGCTGGGGGATTTTGTTCTTTCCTACCTTAACAAAACTTTTGATGGATTTTTCTCTACTGGAACATATAACCAAATAGTTAAAGATTTGTGAGATAACCAGGAGATTCTCTAACATTTCTTAGGCACACAGGGTTTGAATTTAATTTCTGTACCGTAACTTTGTCACCATTAGTGAAGCTTTATTTTTTTTACACCATCTCCTCTAGTTCCTAACGAATGACTTCTGCAGAGAACTACGGACACATATAGAACCATTAAGAAATACATCTGTTCACAGACCACAAATGTGGATCTGTTGACCACAAAGAATGAAAGCAATGCTACAAACAGAAAAGGAAATAATCAGACAATGACCTAGGTAGCCTCTCTGGGACAGACGCTGAGCAGTGGCAGAGTCTCATTTACTAAAGAAAAAAAAAAGTGCGTGGGGAGAGGCTGGCCTCACAAAGATGGTAGACCATGATTCCTCTACATAAAAGCAATGTTATTCAGAGATATCAGTAGCTAACACATTATTTAAACCACATCTAAGAAATGACAGAAATCTCTGCACAGAAACTTCAAGAAATAATATTCCTGATCTAAAGAAAGCAATATTGGCAGAAATCAGTGTTCCTGTATGCCATAGCCCCTTGTGTTAGAGTTATCTATAATAAGCAATGATTCTGGAATTTGGAACAGCTCTGGCACCCTGAAATAAAGATCGTGCTCACAAAAGTGATAGCAAAGAACAGAAGCTTCCATGTGACTTCAATATTTCACCTTTTGATACTCCGGTAAGATGAATTAAGAGGAGAAAAAAAGACTTTGTTACACATATCAGTCTGTGAATGTCAGATTGAATCCCAGTCTTACCATTTACTAGATATCTGATCTTGGGCAAGTTATTTATATGAGTGTTCCGCAATAGGTCTTAGTATTCTCATTTAGATTCAGTAAATTACCAAATATCCATGGGGAATTTAGATGAAAAACAATATCATTCCTCATTGTTTCTTCTTTTTCCCTTTTTTTTTTTGATACCAATTGCTATACCGTCAGAGTAGTCAATATAAATTCAATAAAACAATTTCTAAAATACAATTGTGCCATGGTTACATGGTTATAAAGGAAAATGTGTTCATAATTAATATATTTTTTTCTAAAAAGCATTATTTATGAAAAACTATTCCAGCATCCAAGTTATAAAAATGAAACTTCTGGCTGGGCATCATGGTGCATGTCTTGAGTCCCAGCAATTTGGGAGGCTGAGGCAGGAGGATCACAAATCAAGCCCAGCCTCAGAAATTTAGCAAGATCCTGAGCAACTGAGTGAGATCCTACTTCAAAATTTTTAAAAAATACAATTAAAAGGACTGGAGATGTAACTCCATGGTAAAGGATACCTGGATTAAACCCTACTATCAAAAAAATAAAAACAAAATGTAACTTCTGCTAGGTATAATAGTCCAGACCTAAAATCCCAGCTTCTCAGCAGGATGGAGCAGGAAGATTTCATAGTCAAGGCCAGCCTGAAAAACTTAGGGAGACCTTGAAACAAAATAAAACAGAAAAGAAACAACAACAAAAATCAAAACAAAATAGGAGCAGGGCTAGGAACACAGCTCAGTGGTAGAGCACTTACCTTGCATGCATGAGATCCTGAGTTCAATCCCCAGTACTACACACATACAAAAGAAAGCATGCCAAAGTAGGCTAAAGAAGAATCAGTTACATTTTATTGATTATCTACTTTATGATCACCATTATATAAGTTTCATGAAAGACTACAATAGAAACAGACATGATCCCTGTTCTCAAGTTATTTATTCTTTGTTCCATGAACCATACTAAAGTGAAGAAGAGAATACTCAAAATTAATAACACCTAATATTTTCTGAGTTCTATTGTTCAATAGGCACTGTACCAATGTTATGGCATTTATTACTCAATTTAAGCCACAAAACAATCCTCTTCTGTATGAGTAATTACAACCTCCATTTCAGATAAGCTTAAAAAGGTGAAGTAATTGGTTTGAGATGATACAGGTGGTAAGTAATAAAGTTGAATTGAACTGTGATTCCGTCCCCACACAGCCCAGTATGGTAGCCATGTGAGGCTATTTAATTTTATTTAATTAAAGTTAAATAAAATTAAAATTTGAATTCTTCAGTTGCATTAGGCACGTTTTAAGTGCTCAGTCAATATTGACAGTCTCCATTTGACCCTACAGCCCTTGCTTTTTTTTTTTTCCTTTATGCCCTATTCCCCACTCTAGGAAACATGAAGTTCAAATGCTAAATTGTATGCAACAGAATTCAAATGCTGCTGAAATTCAAAAAGGGGCAAGACCTATACAATTTTAAGTCATCAGGACTATGAAGGATCACAAATTTTATGAAGGCAACAACTCACCATCATGTCTAATTTTTCTTTTTCTTTCTTTCTTTTTTTTTTCAAGATGGGGGTCTCACTGTGTTGCACAAACTCATGAGTTCAAGTGATCCTCCTGCCTCAGCCTCCCAAGTAGGTGGGACAATAGGCATGCACCATCATGTCCAGCTTTATCATATTCATTTTTAATCCCACCACTTAATAAAGTGAGGATTATATCCTCAAAATAGAAACAATGATATTACAGCCTTTGAAGGTAAATGGATGGCTATGGAAGAGATTATGCTGAGTAAAATCAGCTTAACCCAGAGAACCAAGGGTCGAATGTCTCCACTTATCTGTGGAGGTTGGAACTAGACCCTGGCCATTCAGAAAGGTGGTGGTTTATTATCATGTGGTAAATCCAGATAAGGTGCAATGTTATACAGCCTAATACTTTTTTAAAGATATTGTTGATAAGGGAAGGGAGGGATACTGGTGGGAAATTGGGGGGGCACTCCTGAGGGTAAATCTAGTATCCAGAAACTATACACATTTTATATTATTTTGTTAAAAATGTGTATGGTTGTTCAAAATTAAAAATTAAAAAAAACAAATAAAGCAATAAGAAATGACATCAAAAATATACTTGTTGAATGGGTAAATAAAGGATGGGTGAATAAAAGTTAGGAGACAGATTTACAAAGGGGTTTTATTTGGAATCATAGGTGGCTAGAAAGCAGCTCCTGGGAGCCATAATCTCACCCTGATTCCAGATGAGATAAAGAATAGGGTGTATTTCTGGGATAACCGATAGAAATATTTATACATGTCAAACCATGTGGCAAAAAATCCACTTTCCTTCCAAATATTTCCAAATTATGCATGAATTGATAATAGCCTAAGACTGGCTGAGGTCAGAGTAATTGCCATTTAATTGGCTTCAAATATACTAATGATTATGATAATGTTGATGCTGAAGAGACTTAATAGGCCTGGAGACAAATGTCTAAGAGTGCAGAGCGGTGTCTACCAGAGAGGTGGGGGCAGGAAGGGGATAATTATGTTGCTCACAGCTTGGAAATCACCAAATTGTGAAGAAATCTGGCTTTCAGATGAAACTATTGGAACAACAAAATTAAAGGAAAAAAAAGAGGAGGCTCAGCAGAGGGAGAAGAAATTGTGTGTACTCAAAAATTATATGTGAGGGAAGAACTTGGTTCCTGGATATTAATTGGAAAATCCAGGGAGAAGCTGTTAAGTAAGGGCTCAGGTGATCTTAAGAAAAATAGGTATTATAGCTGAGTACAGAGAGAAGGCAAAATGGACTTGACTTCCTAAGGGGCAACATGCTGTCTCAAACTGAGACATAAAACTGGAAACTAGAACAAAAACCAGATCCAACTAGAAACATATATTAAGTTAAACTGTGCAGTGTAAATGAGCTGAGTTTTGCATATTCTACTTCTAAAATTTTCCACATCCCAAGATACTTAGACACTTTAGGAAAGTAGTCCAGGCATATTAAAATCAGGATTAAGCAGCCTATCTAGAAGACTGAACTAATGAAAATGTAATACTTGAGCCAAACAGGGAAGAGATTGTGATGGCGGATCCAGTGTCTGAGTAAACAGGTTCCTCAAAAGGCAACTGCTGAGAACCTCTCCATTTGGGTTTGGCCATAGGTCTCATTTCATCACAGACTTTTATCTGTGAAAGAATATCTTACAATGGGGACTTTTTAAAATAGTAGAAATCCTAAGTCAGAGGTCTCTGTAATGCTTCTTGTTCTTAAAACCATTTCCCTGTTACCTTCTTTTAATGGCAAGATTCATATATCTGTTAATATGAAGAAATATTTCATGTGAAGCACAGTAAACAATAAGTTCATAATGTGGATAATCTGCTTGAGCCCATCACAATGAGGGCCAGTTATTATTGCGCCTGGGCTGTGCAGTCTACTTGGGTAATGCTGAGAGGGAGTGGCAGGTCCCTGATATTTGTTGTAGTAGTCACAAAGCCACACTGGCTCTCAGAAAGCACAATCTGCCATTCACTTAAGTCTGGGTTGCCAGGAAGCCCAAGGATGGACTCCCCACTAGTGCCATCAGGCTCAGGGACTTTGGCTAGCACCAGGCCTCTCAGACTTCTGCCAGCTAATTGGCTTTGGGGAAGCCGCTGACCTACTCTCCACTGAGTGGCTTTTGTGAACCTGGAACCCAGCCTGCCTCTCATCATTGATCAACCTTGGCCAAGCCAGCTGGCTTGTTCCTTTGCAGACAGCTTGCCTTAGGGAAGTTGGTTGGTGGCTCCTCAACCTACTAAAAGGGAGGGGTGGGAGGAGGTGAGGTGTGTGTATGGGAGAGAGAGAGAGAGAGAGAGAGAGAATGAGAGAGCGATGTGAGCACACTATAGAACAATATATCAAGGAATGACCAGGACTCACTTTCAGTTGAAGAAGATATAGGGATGAACAAAATCATGTCTAATATATAACACAGAAGGAGTTGAACTTTACGTAGCCTTAACAAGAAAAGTTAGGAAAGGGTCCGAAATGACCATTTCATTAAAAAGGCTTAATTCAAATGTATACCAGAATTCCATTACATTAAATTTAAGAACAATATCATAAACATATTGATGTATATATTCCCTGGTGACAAAGAACAAAACTGTTGTTTAGAGACTGGTGGGGAAAAAACTCCACATTGGAGTCCTACTGGACTCTCTGCCTCTTCCCTCGCCACTTTCCTCGTACTGCGCTGTCACTGGACTTCAAATGGCTGAGCAAATGTTGAAGCAGGTTTCCCTCCCTTGGGGCTAAATCCATAGGGGATATTTGTATAATTCAAAAGGAATAAAACGTACATATTAGCTAAAGGCTGGCTTCCTATTTTAAGTTCACAAATGGAAATGACAAATGGGGACACTCAAATAATTGATTAACTTTTAATAGTATTCCAATTAAATCAGGAGGAAGAGAGCTAAAAGACTTATTTCTTATGATTTCAGTCTTCTCTGTCCTCTAACATAAATGGAGGGAAGGGAAATTTATCTAGGTGAAAGGATTCTTAGTGCTACATTTGGTTAGCTCATGTGAGAGTTTATCTATCTCATTCTCATGCAATTGTGATTTTTTAAACACCAATATATAAATATAAAATAGTTGCAGAATCTAGTAGTACACAGGGAACATGTGATCCATGAACCCATGTGGATTATATACAGAATCACAGGCAAATCTTTAAGTGGATTTTAATTTTCCCCATTTTCAGAACAGGTAAGACTATAATACCTACTATGGTTTACATATGAGGTGTCCCCAAAAACTCATGTGTGAGAGAGTGCAAGAATTTTCCGAGGTGAAAGGATTAGCTTATGAGAGTTGTCTAATCAGTAGATTAATCAGTAGATGGCTTGACTGGGGTATCTGGAAGTTACAGGGTATGTGGCTGGAGGAGGTTGGTCACTGGGGGCGGCTCTGGAGTTTATGTTTTGCCTCTGATGAGTGGAGCTCACTCTGTCTCTCTCTCTCTCTCTCTCTCTCTCTCTCTCTCTGTTTCCTGGTTGCCATGTTCTCATCCACCACACCTTTCCACCATGATGTTCTGCATCATCTCAGGCTGATATCTAGGGAGCCAGTCAACTGTGGACTGAACCTTTGAAATCCTGAGCCAAAAGAAACTTTTCCTCCCTTAAATTGTTCTTGTCAGGTATTTTGCTCATTGTGACAAAAAGCTGACAAAAACAATATCCAAGTGGCACACTGTAGGCACATCCTCAAAACAAAGGAGGGAGGCAAATGGTACTAAGTCTGTGAATCAAGTTCACCCTCCTTACAAAGGCACAACTTCGGAAAAACACTGTGGGGCTGGAGTGGTGGCTTAACAGTTCCAGTGCTTACCTGGCATGAGTGAGGACGTGGGTTCAAACCCCGGCCCCACATACACAACTAAGTGTCAAGCAACGAAGGCCAAATGAAAAACTAAATAAGATTTATTCTCTCATTAAAAAGAAAGAAAGAAAGGAAAAACACTATTCTGAAGTTTATTTGCTAAAAACTGAGCTAGAGCACAAAACTATGCAAAAAGGCAAAATTTTCTTCCATGCTCCAATTTGGATTTAAACAAAATCCCATACACTCTTTGACCACAACATAGACCCCTTAAATAGAATTTGCAGGAAATGAACAACTTAAGTGTTATTTATTCATATTATTCATAAGTGATAAGTTATTCCAGTGTTGGCTTGGGGGGTATAACTCAATGGTAAGAGTGTTTACCTAGCATGCACAAGGCCTTGGGTTCAATCTTTAGCACCACAAAGGAAAGAGGGGGAAAAAAAAGTTATTTCAAAGGTTTTGCTGAAATCACAAGAATCTCGAAGTGGGAAATTAACATAAAAGATCTGGACTCATCCTGACATGATACTTGAATTTATTCCCTAAAATGTCTCTCACAGTGGCAGGTCACTTACTACCTTTCTACACAGTTCAGCTATTTCTGGATATAAAGTGAGGATCTCGAGACACTGAAGTGAGTTCTGGTTCAAAGGAAAAAATCTGGAAGGGTCTTAAGTATCTTTTCAAGAGCTCACTACCTCAGTGTCCATAGCCTCTGAAGAATGCCAACCTAAATATGTATCTCAATATTCCTATAGTCACAAGAGAAAACTGTATTAAGCAAATACAGAGACTAGGCAGCAGAGAAGAAGTCCCTGCTATAGAACCTGAACTCCCTCCTCATATGCTAGGAGAATTCAGCAAGTATCACTCTTATGGTTTGGATTCACTATACCTCACAAAAAGCTTATGTGTTGAAGATTTGGTCACCAGCACAGCAACATTCAGAGGTGGGGTTTAGGGGAAGAGAATGGATTATGAGGGCTCTGACCTTATCAATGGATTTCTCCACTGACGGACTCATAGCTGAACTGGGAAGTGGTGGACGCTGTAGGAGGATAGACCTAGCTGAAAGCATTGGGACCTTGCGCACTTGGGGATTACTCCTTGACCCCTGTCTCTTTCTCTCTTCCTTTCTCTCGGCTGTTTGGTTCTACCATGTTCCTCTGCCATGGTGCTCTGCGTCACCATAGGCCCAGAAATAAGGGTGCCAGTCAGCCATGGAATAAAACCTCTGAAACCAGGAGTCAAAATAAATCCTTCCTCCTCTAAGTTGATTTTCTCAGATATTTTGTCACACACAGTGATGAAAAGCTGACAAACATAATCATTCTAAGCTTTATTTCCTCTGTGAAGTGGGGCAACACCTACCTGCGGGGTCATTGTAAGGATTAACAAAAATAAAAATTCAGCTAAAGCACACATAGTACACAGCCTAATGCATATTGAACTCTCACGAATGTATTATTAGCCTTACCTTCAAAATCCTGGCTGTTCATTTTGAGACAGACTATTCAAGTTTCATATCAACAAAACATGAAAAAAAAAGTCACCATCTGGTAATGCAGTACCTGTACATGAAATAACTTTTTGTGGCACCTTAAATACATTCCCAAATGGCTTAATGTCAAGACAAAGCTCACAAAGAAGTTGCTCTTTGCTATTGCTTGTGCTATAACTTGGGAATTTTGTTTAATGCTCTGCATTAATGAGGGAACTTCTTAGAATAATATTACAACAGAGAGTGCAAGAAATACCAGTGAGGTCAATGCAGTTCTATTAACTGTCATCTAACACAGAAATATTTTCCTTGAATACCATTAAAGCGTCTCCTTTTCTTTGTTCTGTTTTTTGAAGGCAGTAGGAACCCAAATTCTGCTACCAATAATTTCTGTTTTTGATTTGGCAGCATAATGATACTCAACTTGAGAAGGAAAAAAAAAATCACCTTGGCAATGTCTTTTTCGGAGATTTTTACAAAAGGGATTTTGTTAGGATAAATTATGAAGCAGGTTCTTTAAGTAAGCAAAAACAAAGCCACTTGTTCCTAAGTGACCTGGGTAGCTTTATATTTTTTAAAGAGAGCCTACCTGGAAAATGCTACCCCCTTTAAATGACCATTTTATGAAAATGGGAAATTTGAAACAGAAGGGTAATTAGACAAGTAAGTTGCTCTTTGCTACCCCTGCTGATAGGGTAAACCCAGAATACCCTCAGAGTTCCCACGGCTACACAGAAATCGAGATTCAAGCTGTGGTTGCAGCAAAACAGTTCTAGGATAGTTTTTCTTTTATCCTGGGGGCTTAGGACAACTGACTAGAGAGACATAAGGGCAGCTAAGTGAATAAATGTGTGCTCTGTGCTCTCTCTCATGTATATGCATGTACACATACATGCATGCAAGCACATGCAGCTGCCTTACCTAGAAGGTAGTACTGGGACATATACCCGATGGGTTGTAACGAGATAGCTTAGAATAAACAGGACCTCCTGACAGACAATCCTCTACTGTGGAAGATGAGGGTTTGCCTCTTCCTCCATAGTCCTACCATTTCTTCTATTCAGACCTATTAATCCACAAGTCAGAGAAAAAGTTGAGGACCTTCTATTACACAGAGACAGGAAATTCTTGATGGATTTATATGTCAGGTGAAAGGATTTAAGCTGGTACAGATGACATGACCCTTTTCAGAGAGTGTCTTCAACTTTGCCACACCAACCTCTGAGCTTCAACACAGACAGCTGACTTCAACTCACCAGCTGTGAGTAATCTCTGTTCTGCTCACTTATCCAGTGAAGACCTTTCTGACTGATCCCCATCCTTGCCTGTGTCTTCAGAGGTCCCATCAAATTCTAGGTGTAATAGCTGGTTTCTCACACTAGAATGCTAAGACAAGTCCCTCCCTAATGATGACACTTGCCTGGATATCTCAGGCTCCAATACCCTGGTGTGACTCATGAACTCTGCTGCTTTCTGGAACCTCCAGCACGCTTACCTATTTCTAAATCCAAACGAGTATATCTAGTCACTGCTGAGATGTGTGCATGTGACACCAGTATGGAGCAGGAAAGATCCCTTGTTTGGCCATGGTGGCATCAAGCTTGTATAAAGACACAGATGGCCCTAGGATTGTGACATACCTGACTTTTAATCCCAGTCCTCTTTTTGATTTGCAATGGGACCTTGGACAAATCACTAATACTCTCTGAACCTTGGATTCCTTATATGCTTAGAATCTAACACTCAGGGTCCCACTTTTCTATACTGAATGAGGTTTTAATGTGATTATTAAACATTAATACCTGTACCCTTTCCACATTAAACAGTGACTTATTGCAAATGCTGATTTCCAACCTCCATATTTACTTTGTCTTAAACATGATAACACAATTCAATTCTACTATATTGCTTATACTTCCTACCTGGAATCTTTATGCTTATATTTTTTAGGCTTTTTAGAAGTGGGAAAAATATGCATAGATGGAGCTGGAGTGGTAGCTCAGCGGTAGCTCAGCTAGGCTGGCATATGCAAGGATGCAGGTTCGAACCCTAGCACTATGTGTACAGTGTAGTGTTGGAACAACAAAAGCCACATGGAAAACTAAATAAAATTGATTCTCTCTGTGTGTTTAAAAAATATGCAAAGATAGTATTGATCACCTCTGTAATGGAAACACGCATTGAAGAAGTCAAATCAACTAGGGACATCTGTAAAACATATAATAATTACATAATTTGTTTTAATGACTTATTTTTCCTTCCACAGGAAATACTTAGAAGGCAGTTAAAATTAAATAAGCTTTCTCCTCTCCTCTCCTTCTGTTGTCAATATTTTTATTTTAAAAATGTAACAAAACTTCAAGTAAAATTTGACTAATAGCAATCAGACCTATCTATGATGAGATTTCAGATGCCCTCAGAAATAAAACTATACTGACTGAACTTCAATATATTGACAATAGACGGTAGGAAATGCAAGGAAATAAAGAGCAAAAGTTTTTCAAACATAGGCAAAATACAAAATCAATTCTTCAGTTCCTAAATATGTATATATCTATTAATTGCTCTGTTATTTCAACTCTCACTTAACTACTGATATATATATGCATATATATATATATATATCACATTTCCTGCTAGACTACAAAAGTGAAAAGCATACAAAGAGATTTCAGTTAATGCAAACTTTACAAAATAGCAAGAATCATTATCTATGTCTATCAAAGCAGAATTATATTACAGTTCCAACAACATCTCCATGGGTATCTCTGTGTTATTTATTAGTATAGTGTTTGTGTAGGCGTTCTGTCATTTTAAAATTCAACTTGCATTATTTCAGTATAGAAAGAATGAGAAAGAATGTAGTCTAACTTCTCTCCTGCACATACAGAAATGGAGACTCGGAGTCGAATGGACCTGTTCAAAATCACAATGCTAAGCAGTGGCGAAATAGGAATTAAAAACTAAAGCATAATATTTTGCCAGGCACACGGGAAGCTCAATTACTATTTGTTGGGATTTACTTAAATTTATTTCCATCCTGTGATCGCTCCCTCGTACTGTCCCCCCACCCCAGCTATGCTACTTCTGTTTCCTCCTCCTCCTTTTCTGATAAAGGAGTAAATTCTCTTTTCTGAAGCTAAACCATTAACTCAAAGCATCCTTCACCATTAACACTGTTGGTGAAAACTTCTGTTTGGGCTGAAGTCCCTTTTACTTTCTTTGCTGTTATTTCTCTTCTTTTGACCTAAAATTACATAATGAAGAGTAAATTTCCTTGTGAAATTTCTGAACAAATTTACACTTACTTATGTGCTTTTATTAAAAACAAAAAAACTTTGGAAAGCATCCTTAAGGCTACTAGCACTCTCAAAATACAACAAAGTTTATCAGAACTTGGGTTAGTCCAGCATGAGGTACAGAAAATCTAGCTTATCCTATCTGTTGCTCACCACGTATCAGACCCAGCATCCACATTGGAACTTAGTTTTCACCTCAACAGGTTTAAGCAAGCACAGTTTAAAGAAGTTAAAATCTTGTCTGGGTCCAAGGTTTACATATGACACTAATGCTCGGCTCTGTCTCTGGCAATAGTCGCTAATTTTGATCTGGTCCTCACTCTAGGCCACAAGGCATGGTAAACATTTAACCTGAAATTGTGTGTGTGTGTGTGTGTGTGTGTGTGTGTGTGTGTCTTAGTGGAGATTGAACCCAGGCTGTTGTTCATGCTAAATGTTCTACCACTGAGCAACATCTCCAGACCCCTATAGCATTATATCCAATATTCACAACACTTTATTTTTAAATACTATTATCGATGCCATCATAATGCAGATTATGAAGGTGAAGATCAGAAAGGTTACGTACCAGTTTCTTAAAGGCAAGTAAATGCCATATTTTCTTGGCATAAAATAACTAAACTGGTCATTTCTGTTGACTGATTAATCTACATTTTGTATGGAGGCTGATTTGGCTAGAGAATAGATAATGCCGTGTTTAAATGTAACTCTTTTTCTCGCTTCCTTTCAGGAGAAAAACACTTGAGTAGCCAAAGTGAAACCCCATACCAATAAATATCAAAACACGCTTCAAATCTTTGATCAGTGAATTTCATACCTATGTAAAATAATTATTGCTTTCATAAAATGTCCCTGTTTGCTACCTACAAAGAGAAAACTACACTGGTATGTCCTACAATAGCCTTTAAATAACCAAGGAGAGAGATCAAAATAAAAATAAATCTTGACCAGATTTATAGGTGCACCTTGATTAGTTCTTGTTTTTTCCTTCAAATAAGCAATACCTGAAAAAAATGAAAAGGGAATGTTGAGACCAGATATGAAGTAATAGATGGGCTTTCTCTGACATACAGTATGGTATAATGCTGAAAAAATAATGCTGGCCCATCATTCGTGACGTTTACCCACAAAGTAGAGCGGGCAGAAGGATGAGGGAATTTTTCAGGATACTGAATGGTCCCACCATTTGGACTTGAATGAATTATTGTTTACTAACAACACTTCTTAAAGTTTTGTGATGGTGTGACAGTTTTTTGTTTTCTCCAACAAAACTGTTCATTCAGGGCATTTGTTTGATTGGGTTTTCTTTTCTTTACATTTTATTTTTATTTTTTATTTTTATTGTTTGCTTTAACTGATAATAATATTTTTGATTCAAAAATGCCAATGTTGGACTAGGGGTGTAGCTCGGTGGTAGAACACTTGCCTACCATGTGTGAAGTCCTGGATTTGATCCCCAATACCACAACCAAATGAAAAAAAAAGTTAAAAACACTAATGTTGAGATCAAACAGTTCATTCAGATATAAATCTGGTGTTGGCTAATGAAAAGGCATAACATAAGAATTTAATTCTGAATAATGTGATACAACTGGAATTTGCCCACTAAGCCATCACTTCCTTTCATGCTCCTAACTACACTCTGCTTCTCAAAAGGACACACCTCAATTAGGATGAAATGCCACTCAACATAACTAAGAATTATTATTTGTAAAATGGGAAAGGTCTCAGCTCTCTATAAACCACCTTTTTAATGAAAACTTCATTTCCCTCAGGCAACCCTTTATCTGGGAGGCATTTGGTGAGTTGAATAAAAATACCTGTTAAAGGAAAGAAGGTTCCCATCAAAGCTGTTGAAATCTGATTTCATTTCAGATTCTCGAACTAATGCTGTTTTTGGTTTAAATAGATTTTGTCTGTCAATTTCCAGACCCACTGTGCCATCAGCCTGTATGGACTGCTGTGGTCAACACGGGGGTTGTAGCAGCAAATTTTATTATGGACTGGTAATTGAATTGAACAGGTTTACATTTGAATAGATTTACTACATCATGATCTCTGACATACTGCGTGGGACTGAAATCCCTGTACATCCATAAAGATACGCTTAAGACGGTATCATTCTCTCCAGGCTTAGAAAGCAAGTCTTGGGCCAAGGAGATGGCCAAACATAATTGTGCATTTATATGCAGGGTGTAACGCAATATTTCACTGCATTTTTTAAGTGCAAGAGAAAAAAGGATATTCCATATTTACTCATAACCAACTCAACCTTCTGTTTGGAGGAGGGGGAAGTGAGGCTTAGAGAGCTGAGATTTTACTACCCGAGTAGGCATAAAGAAGTAAAGGAAAATAAATTATTATTTGAGCATATCAGAGAAAGCAGAAATTCCCTTGAAAATAGATCCTCTAAAGGCCTGATAATAGCAACTGAAGAGGTGTGAATTATAGATAAGCTGAGTCCCCTTTACTTTCACCAACGATGTTTAATTAAACATAGTTCACACCTCTTCATTCACTCTTACCACCATTCAGAATTGCTCCTGTTAGAAGCAGCAACTGGAAAAATCATTTAGGGGAAAATAGTTTTTATTTCCCCTCTTTAGACCTGGAAGGACATGAGGTGAGTAAATTATGGTGGTAAAATCGAACTAACCAAAAATTATACCTTACTAGAAATGGACATGAGTCTCCATATATTTTAGTTTTGGGGGCAGAAAAAAATTTCAAATCTAGGACACATTCATGTAAGGTATAGATGTTAGATAGATGGATAGATAGATGATAGATAGATATAGATAGATATAGATAGATGATAGATAGATTTCACAGCATTTAAAAAATTGATTTGATTTTTAAAAATCATGATTTCCTCAACTTTCAAATGTTTGGAACCACTCTTCATTTTTTTCTGAATAAGCTTAAGTTTAGCCTAAATCCCTACCAAATAACAGCATGGAAATATAAGTATAATGAAGACCAAAGAGTGCCAATAACTTATTGCATTCTCAATTATGTTTTGTTTTTTTGTGGTGCTGAGGATCAAACCTACATTTCAAATTGCATTTTGCTTGGCACTCCACTTTCGGGTTTAAGGCAGTGGCTAAGACAAAGTTTTCCGCCTAACGACAGTAAGAAATCACCATCATTTTAACTAGAAGGAGAGATTTTTGTCTTATGCGTTAGACTGTTGTTGAGTTTTATATATGTGTTTGCCTTTGTCAAAAATTTTCCTTTGGTCATTTTCATACAAGTTCTCACTATCAAGAGTAACCAAATCTGTCTT